>UESW01003903.1:1467422-1533975 GCA_900491605.1 Calamus simplicifolius | reverse complement strand
AAAAAAAATCTAATACAAGTCCCACAATCTATATGAATCCACTAAATTGAATTATCTAGATTTCGGTTCTAAACATTGAATATCAACTTGCTAATCTTAACCTTTTGAGAAGTATGGTTGCTAAAACCTTGGAAGTCGTTGAAACAAAGAATTAGTGTTCTTAAGAAAGAATTGATGAAAGAATATATATACAAGTTTTATAAATATGAATATCATATCATTGCTTAATCAACATAAATCTCAACTCCTGTTAACTTGTTACATTTTGGTTGTCATATTACGAAGGGGCGAGTGCATCTAATTAATAGATAGCATCTATTGTGCGGATTTTCATTCTCTGACTTGGAATGAGGTAGCGATGCTCGTAAGGAACTGGATGGCATCCTTCAGTCCTAGTAAACCTGCAAACAGCATCCTCAAGCAGGATCTAAGGTGGTTGATCCCTGCAGAGGACCCTTTGATTCAAGTCAGTGAAGATCCTTGACCACAGATATTGTGGAGAAGGTTTTTAAGAGAAAGGGATTCTAGGGAAGGAATTTGAAATGCTATGGCGTCAATGAGGAGTTTTTGTTGTATTACTTGAGGGGTCCTAGGACCTGGTGTTAATAGTCAGTAGGGATGGTATGTTGTCACTTGATTTTAGAGAGCGGTTATGGAAGTTGGAGGATAATAAGACCGATTTTGACATATACCTTATCAGGGGGATTCGTGATCCTACAAATCATAAAGAGGGGGAGCCTTATCTGGCTCTGCTTATGTTATGAAAAACCACTTTGGAAGGAGCTCCGAGATTCTTGTGATTTTAGTGATCTGATGGCCGGATGCTCGGCGCGGGCCAAAGGTCAGCCAAGGGGAGGGTCGGTCAAGTGATTTTCGATTGTTGAGGTTTGGTCGCTCTAGCTCGGAAACGAGACTCGGCAAAAGCCAAAAGTCGGTCGGTCAAGGTTCAGTCTAGTAAGGCTCGGGCAAAGATTCCGAGATAGAGGTCGGTGAGGGATCCTTGGGCTTATGAGGGTTGGTCGTAGTCTCGGTTCATCTACCTACGTTAGACGATTTATGTGCACATCACTTGCCCCCCCCCCCCCCCCCCCACCCTCCACTCCCTAGTCCAAAGTTTACGTTTGGATATAGGGAGTAGAGCCCTAGTGGCTTACTTTTATTGGCAAAGGCTGAATTTGAAGAGATACAACATAATGATGCCATAAATGCTGAGCCATTGTGCTTTTATTTCGGCTCATCAAACAAAAGGAGCCTTTTGAATTCTGATCAAGGGTGGCCTATGGAATGACATGTGGCAAAGCCAGAGATCATGTCACTTGAATCGAAGGGCCGCGGCCTCCAAGGTTCCTTGCTAGTGATGTCCTGCCCTTTCGTGTGGTGACTTTAAAAGGGGGAGACCGACGTCTTTCCTTGCTACGTCTTTTTAAACTCTTGGTCATTGTTTTCTTTTTTGAGACTAAAAAGTGTTCTTAGCAGAAGAGTACCATGGCCAACTCTGTTGACGTTCGCTCTGAGGATATGGAGCGCCCAACTCACATCGCCTCAACTATGACTCCGATGGCTTTGGAGAGAATTCGCTGAGAATATTGGATCCCCGATGATTATGATCTATGAGTGCTAGGTCCTGGGCAGAGGGTGTCGGATGAACTAGAGTCTGCGACCTTCTTTTATAAGGAGTGCTTCAAGGCGGGCATCCGCCTTTCTCTTCATCCGATCATCAAGGGATTAATGAAGTTCTACGACATCTGCCCCTCAGCGGTGGCTTTGAACAGCTGACGAACGCATCATGGGGTTCATCTCCAAGTGCCAATTGGTAGGGGTGACGACAACGATGCCACTTTTCTAGGCGTGCTACAAATCGTCCTCCCCAAAAACTCCTTCTGACTCTACATCAGTCCCCGAAGGATTTCAAGAGGGTCTTGGGGGTTCCATCCTCTATAAAGGGATGGAAGCCTCACTTTTTTAT
This sequence comes from Calamus simplicifolius, assembly GCA_900491605.1. Lineage (NCBI taxonomy): Eukaryota > Viridiplantae > Streptophyta > Magnoliopsida > Arecales > Arecaceae > Calamus > Calamus simplicifolius. The sequence continues at coordinate 1,532,009 of UESW01003903.1, read as the reverse complement.
TGTTCATTGGAACGACGAGTACCTCTTCCCTCGGTCATAGGAAAATTTTTGAGGACTTGAACATAACTCTTCGGTGTCGAGGCAGGAGATCGATGACCTTAAAATTTTATCCGCGGTAAGGTGCTCTCGGTCGGAGTTCTTCTTGCCGAAGATGCTCTCTTTAACGTCGGCCTCAGCAGTATCGACCCCGGGGTAAGTTTAAACTCCATTTTTTGAGCTTTAGCTTTATTCGCCGAGGCATGACTAACCTTTTGAGTCTTTCCTGTTCAACGACCAAGTCAAATATTGGAGCACGGATAAGGAAGATGTTGAAGAGTGGCTCGGGTGAGAAGGCGGGTGAGAAATGATCTCGCCCAGCCACGTCGGGCCCTGCCAAGAAGAAGAAGGTCAAGCTCGGCCCTAAGTCTTCTTCGCAACCTCCTCTTGGGTCTCGCCTGGCCCTGCCAAGTCCTTCAAAGATGAGGGTGAGACCCGACTCCCCGAGCCCCCTGAGAGAAGGTGACAAGGAAGGCTCGGGTTCAGGCCTTGCCTTGGTGCCGGCGCTGAAGGAGAGGCATCAGTGGACCAAATAAAGATGCCCCAGCCTAGAGAGAAGAGAAGCCGGGGACGGCGCAGCAAGGCTTACAACTGGTCAAGTCTAGACCTTAACAGTGTAGTCCCAGGAGTCAGAGAGTAGCCACCTGATGGAATTAGGAGATGGGGCCCGGGAAGAGGAAGATGTTTCGATAAATAAGGGCCCGTTTGGCAGCCGATTTGGATTGAATTTTTTGTTTTAGAAAACAAAAAAGTTAACCCATAGCATGGGAAACATGTTTGGTCAAATCGTTTTCGAAAACACTTTTTCGAAATGATCCTACAAATTTGAATGAATTTGGAAAACATCGTAGAAATATTTTTTTTCGGATTCATCTCAAACGTTTTTCAGATTTTATCCTCTCTTCTCAAAAGGTCTGAAACTTACGGATTCACCTTCTTTCTTCTTCCTGCGACCTTCTTTACACGATTCGCTAATGCTTTTCTTCGAGAATAGTTTTCAAAAACACCAGCCAAACATATTCTCAAATACTAAAAATTAATAAAATATAACTCAGATTTTTGGATACAATTCATGTTGTTGAAAATAGTTTTCTAGATCATGAACCAAACAGGACCTAAGTTTCTTTACCCGGTCATTCATGATCTGGATACCGCTATCCCCAATAGTCTTCAGACCCCTGAGGAGCACCAGAAGTGTCAGAGAATAAAGAGGGTAGCAGAGGCCAAGGGTCTAAAAGCCGTTGTCGCCATGAGTGGCCCTTCTATCCCTTTGCTCATGGAGGAGCATTTCCTTCGAGAGCAGGGAGAGGCCAAGGTAGGCGCCGAGGGTCAAAAGGATCTCTTGGCGGAAAGGGTCAGTGAACCAAGGCCCTTGGACAAACGGGTTGGCAATAGGGGGAATTTGGTCAGACCAGACCTTCCCCTTATCTCGTCGACTACGCCTCCGAGTCGCTAAGTCGCAACTCAAGTGTTCCACTCCATCCTCCATTCAAAAGGGGATACTTTAGACGTTGAACGCATGGAAGCAAAGCATTGGGTGGCCTCCTACTTGGTTGAGAGGTGTGACATCCCCAAAGACTTGGAGAGCCTGCCATTGCTCGAAGTGACACCCTTTTGAGGGACTTGAATACCTCCACTATTCGTGTAAGTAAAGACTCTTTTTCTTTCCTTTGACATATTTTATCGCCGAGCTAACTAATCTTGTTCTACTGCAGACAATCATCCTCTAGAAGGCATTGTAAGAGCACTTAAGTGCTGCAATAATAACCCGTGACCAAGCTTTGGCCGAGGTTGCGAAGCTTCAGAATAAGAGGGCTGGCTAGCCAGTTTTCTGAGGAGCTAGCCAAAACCTAAGCCGAGCTTGAGGAGGCTAATAAGTCAGCCAAGGAAACCCATGCTACTTTGTCAAAGTCCGAAAAGATCATAGAGGAAATAAATATACTGAATAAGAAACTTATCGACAAAGGTTGCAAGTTTGAATTCTGCCAACAATAGGCCCCCAGTGCTATGACCGAACTTGCATCTATACAACATAAGGCAAGAGAGGATCAGGTGAAGCTAGAACACGCCTTGAGGAAGCTCCACCAATACAAGAAGGAGAAAAAGAACTCCAGGAGAGGCTGTAGAGGCGGAGGCAAAGGTGGTCAGCAAGCCATGGCTATTGCCGAGGTATGAATTTATCCATTCCTTTGTATTAGTAAACTTTGGCTTTAGATGATACTGACCTTGTTGCCTTATTTCTCAGGTGAAAAAGGATGAGGCTAGAGCAGCGGAGAGGATGAAGATGCTAACCGAGGAGTTAACCTCGCATTGTCTGGAGTGTTCCGAGCTTCGGAACTAGATGGCCGAGGTTGACAACCAAGCTGCCCTAGTGGTGGAGAAGTACAAGAGCTTGGCCAAGTTTACTGAGGATAAGCTCTCATTTTTTAAGGAGGCCTATCTGTTAGCAGTGAAGAAGATGCAGCAGAGGATCACCCAATAGTACCCGGATATGGACCTCTCATTCCTAGAGGATGAGGGGTACTGTGTCGCTTCACCGACTGATCCTTCAGTAGCGACTCATTTATTCGCCGAAGCTGAGTTTGACGAAGATGGCACCTTGGAAATTGATTTTGAAAAAGCAGTAGAGGTAGACTTGGCTAGGGTTTTGTACGTCACCGAAGAGCTGACCTAGCCTGCTTCAGCTTCCTTCGAAGAAGGCGTAGAACCAGTCATCCTTAAATTTATTCTTTTTATAATATAGAAGATTCTTTACTATATTTTGGTGCCATGGCGAACTTGTAACTCTTTTGTAATCTATTCAATGAATAAAATTTATTTTTCTTTCTTCCAATTGTTTGTGCTTCTGTAATGAACAAATTTGATGAACATGTTTCACCGGAAATTTTATTCTTTTGATGGTACTTTTTTTTGTAGATCGCTAAGTGTTATTTTCTCAAAATGTCTTGCAATTATCGGGCTTAGCTACTTAGGCTTCATGAAAGTAGTGTAGGGGCGCTCCGACCGAATGGTCAGAGTAAAAACTCACAGATATCTCAATCCAATTGAAGGTTTGGGGAGACAACATGATATACTTTACCATGCCAAAGTCCAAAGATAGAACAAAATAGGGGCTTAGCCCTTTTTAGGATCCATAAGTAGAATGAAGTAGCTTCTTACTCGGCCCTGCCAAGATAATGACGGAATGCACTCGACGTTGTTGAGGTCCTGGTGGATAATATAACAAGGTCCCAAGTCTGGCTGAGGGTTCAAGGAATCCTATAGACTCTCAGGCCTGCTGAGATTTTGAACATAGAAGGACCCTAGTCTAGCTAAGGGTTCGGAGAATAACAACAAATATCTCGGCCTAGCTGAGGTTTGGAGAGATAGAATGCTCGGCCCTATCGAGGTTTGGATAACTTAGGTGCTTGGCCTTGTCAAGGTTTGAAGAACTTAAGTACTCGGAACTACCGAGGTTCAGAGAAATTAAGTGTTTGGCCCTGTCGAGGTTTGAAAAAATAGAGAACTCGGCCTGCCAAGGTATGGAAAAATGAAATGCTCGACCTACCGAGGTATGGAGAATTTGCTTGGCTCTGCTGAGATATGAAGAATTTACTTGACCCTACCGAGGTACGAAGAAATGCTTAGCCCTACCGAGGTTCGGAGAATGTGATAACAAAAGACCTCAGCTCGGCTAAGGGTCAGGAGATAGGATCCATAAGATCAGCAATCGAGAGAAAACATGTTTCTTATTAGAATTTTATAAAAGATGTGTTGCCCAGATGTAGCAACCCAAGAGGGGGATGAATTGGGTTATTAAAAAAATTAATTAGTATGTAAGTATGTGCTTAAACCCTAATTTTGATTTGCAGCGGTGTAGTGGGTGCACAGAATAATAACAATAGAGAATCAAACAACAACAAACACACAGAAGTTTATAGTGGTTCAGTGCCAAACTCAGCACCTACATCTACTCCCCAAAACCTTTAAGAATTTTACTAATCGTATCACAACTATTACAACCTCTAGCCTTCCCTGGCTAGCTCTCTTGTTTATACGGCACAAGGCAGCCAAAAACCCCTAGACAAACCAGGCTAGTCCTCTTGTTTCACGGCACAAGAAGCCAAAATCCCTAGCCAAACCAGGCTAGTCCTCTTATTTTACGGCACAAGGAAGCCAACAATAATCAAGGGTTAACACTAATCCTTTTACAAAATAATCAGATAATGATAAAGAGAAGCTCCTACAATGAGCAAATATTCAGAGAATACTTTACAACTTTTGAAGCAATATCTTCAGCAATAAATGAACGAAGTCGAAGTAGCTGAAGTCTTGATTGCTTGAAAAACTTTAATGATCTGGATGACTTTTTGGAGCAATGAATGAACTTGAATGCACAGCAACTCTCTTATCAACCACTCAACAATATGCAGTAAAAACTCTTTTCTTGAATTTCTTCCTCTTGAATTTTTCTTTTCAAAAATCATCATAGTGTGCTTCTAATCTTAGCTATTTATAATAATCCAATAAAAAGATATTCGTTAGATACATTAGGAATAAATGGAAATAAAAACGAAAAGAAAATATAACCGTTGTAAAATGTTTCCCTTAAGCATTGAATACAGGTCTCCATTTGAGGAAGAAAGATTTCTGAAACAATTCAAAAATCAAAAGTTAAATGTGCTGAAAATAGAAATAGAGAGAGAGAGAGAGTAAAAGAGAAAGAGCACGCTTCAAAAACCAGGTGATAGCTGACTGGAATAAATTCCAGAAAGCTGAAAGGCTTGAATGCAGTCGTCCGAGAAGGAAGCAAGACACGACAGCTAGCTAGTTAGCTAGCTCACAGCTGAAACAAAGGTAAAGTAAGCCACGATAGGCAACTTGTCAGGTAGCTAAAGCAATCGGTAGTTAGCTTCCCAGCTAACTAACAGGCAAAACGAGCGGCCATGGAAAAAAGTTTATAACCATTAGTTAGCTCTTCAGCTAACTAAGCAAAGGATAGTTAGCTCTTTAGCTAACTAACAACCAATTCAAAACGATAGAGACAAAAAGCCATGTCATGGTAGTTAGCTCCCCAGCTAACTAAAGAATGAAGGCTCACAGCTTGCAAGAGATACAGAAGACGAGAGTTAGCTCAATGGCTAACTAAAAAAGAGTTAGTTAGCTCACTAGCTAACTAAGTTCAAAAGCAATAGAGAACCTGTCCAACTTAGTTAGCTCTCTAGCTAACTAAGGAAAAAAGCAACAGAGAGATCGCCCAAGCTAGTTAGCTCACTAGCTAACTGAGCAAAAGGCAGCCACCCGTTAGGACAAAGCAGTTAACTTTTCAGCTAACTAACCAACAGGTAGCTAACTCTCCAGTTAACTATAGAAACAATTCAAACGGCCAGAGAGAGAGGAAGTTAGCTCTCCAGCTAACTAAATTTTGAAAACGCACGACTTGAACATTCCTGTGAAAAATAGTTAACTAAGTAGTTAGCTCCAAGGTAAAACAGTTAGCTAACAAGATATGCTAGCTAGCTAAGAGAACCAGTAGCTAGCTAAACAGTTAGCTAGAAATGAAGTGCATTCAGCCAAAAAGTAACAGGAAACGGTGGTTAGCTAAAAAGCAGTCCAGTTAGCTCAAAGGCATCCCAAGCTAGTTAACCAGCTAGCTAAAAATGGAGGACGTTTGGCCAGCAATAGTGACGAGCACTTTAGCTAACTGAAAGAACTCCAGCTAGCTAACAAGTTAGCTAACCAGCTAGCTCAATGAGGATGATGCTCAGCCAAGCCACTGAGATAGCTTACCAGTTAGCTAAATGGAATAACAAGTTAGCTAACCAGTTAACTCCAAGCCAATAAATTATCTAAGGCAAACAAAATTTAACAGGTGGCAAAATAGAATGAAGTACTCTCTTACCAATCAATTTTGCACGAAGATACTTACTTGCAAAGCGACCGAACTTTCCTGTATTAAGCTTAGAATTGCTTAATTGTTTTGTAATCATCAAAATCAATCTGGGGTCAACAAGATGGTTATTCGGAGAGAAGACATTTAAATAAGGAGAAGTTCATTACAAAGAGCAAAGCAACCAAGTTGAGGAATTCTTTACTGATAGTATACTCGAAGGTTGTCCAAGTTTCATGTCCTAGGGATAGCTTTTTATGTCAAGGTCTTGGAACCGGTAGGTGCTAGGTCTGATGAACTCTGCTACTTGGTAAGGGCCTTCCCAGTTTAGAGTTAGTTTTTCTTGCTTTGTTAACTTATAGATTGAAGCTTTGCAAAGCACCAGATCACCAAAAAGGAATAGCTTCCCTTTTACCCAAGAAGAATAGTAGCTAGCCACATACTGTTGGTACGCGGCCATCCTGACTTGGGCCTTTTCTCTGACTTCTTCAATTAGGTCGAGGTTGGCCCATGGTTGCTCATCGTTTGCCTTCTCATAGTAGCTTTCAATCCTGGGGAAAGGTAGGCCTACCTCGATCGGAATTACGACTTCAGTGCTGAAGGTCATTCTGAACCGAGTTTTACCGGTTGGTATTCTTTGCATTGTTCAATAGGCCTAGAGGACTTGGTGAAGCTCGTCTGCCCATTTACCGCATGCTTTATTCAATTGGGCATTTAGCTCTTGTAGCAGCATTCGGTTGGCTACCTTCATCTCACTATTGGTTTGCGGGTGCCCTACTGAAGTGAGCCGATGGCTGATGCCATGGTCTTCGCAGAACTCTTGAAACCTTGGATTGTCGAACTGTTGACTTGTGTCAATAATGATAATATGTGGAAGGCTGAATCGGCATATAATTGACCACCAAATGAAGTCTTTGGGTTGGGCCTCGATGATTTGGGCCACTGCTTCAGCCTCAATCTACTTGGTAAAGTAATCAATGGCAATGATAGGAATTTTCTTTGCCCAATGGCAAGAGGAAACGGACTGAGAATGTCCATTCCCCATTTTGCAAAGGGCCAAGTAGCTTCGATGGGCATCGAGAGCATTGATGAAAGCCTTGGAATGTTTGAATGACACTGGCATGAGTCGCATGCTCGAACAAGGTCATTCGAATCTCTCATCATGGTAGGCCAGTAGTACCCTTACCATAGCACTTTGTGGCAGAGGGCCCGACCTTTTACGTGATTGCTGCAAATACATTTATGAACCTCTCGTAGGACATAGTCGGCGTTTGATGGTTTGAGGAATTTAAGTAACGGTATGGAGAAAGAACATTTGTAGAGCTGCCCATCGTGCAGGACATAGTGGGCGGCCTGCATCTTTAGCTTTCTTGCCTTTTTTTCTATTTGCAGGGATAGATCCATCTCTAAGGTATGCCAAGATAGGGTCGATCTAAGATGGCTCGATTTTGAGCTGCATCACAGAATTAGTATCCGCTATACTGGGTATCTTTAGGACCTCAAGGTGAAACTTCTGTTCCATATCCATGGAGTCGATGGTGGCTAGTCTAGAGAGAAGATCTACATGGGCATTTTCTATCCTTGGAACTTAAATGATTTCAAGCTTGAAAAGTTGAATGATAGCTCGCGCACCTTTTGCAGATACTGGATCATTTTCAGCTCCTAAGCCTCGAATTCTCCCTGCACATGTCCGGCCACTAACTGAGAGTCAGTGTAGACAATATTCATCCACTTGACCTTCAAATTATGGGTGATTTGAAGTCCGATGAGTAGAGCTTCATACTCGTCCTCATTATTGGAGACCAGGAAGGCGAAGCTGATAGCATATTCAAACAGAGTTCCTTCTGAGCTTGTAAGGACCAAGCCTACACCAGAGCCGGCCACGCTAGAGGACCCATCTACATGCAATGGCCATTGGGCCTCAATCTTTTCTTGCACTGGGTCTTCCACTATCGATCCATCCCCCAAAATTGTACATTCAAGAAGGAATTTGCTAGAACTTATGCCTTGATAGCAGGGAGGCTGGTAAAGTACGTCATGCTTGCTCAACTTTACAGTCCACTTTGCCATCCTTTTTATACTTTTGGACGATGAAGGATTATCTTAATCGGCTGGTTGGTCAGTATTGTTATGGTGTGCGCTTGAAACTATGGGCACAGCTTCTATATGGACGTTACCAATATATACTCTGACTTTTTGATCTTGATGTACTTGGTCTCGGTGTTCCAAAGTAGTTTGCTGATGTAGTAGATCAACTTCTAAACTTTGTTTTTTTTTGAACCAGCACAGAGCCGATAGCATTTTTTGAGACAACTAGGTACAAGTACAAAGATTCCTTGAGCTTCAGGTTGCTGAGCAATGGAGGTAAGTCAAGGTATTTCTTTAGACCTTCAAAGGATTTCTAGCAATTGGAGGTCCATTAGAAGTTCTTCGTTGAATGAAATGCCTTAAAGAAAGGTAGGCACTTCTCAACGGATTGGGCGACAAAGCGATTAAGGGTCGCTATTCGTCCTGTAAGGCACTAAACTTTCTTGACAGACCTAGGTGGCACCATCTCTTGAAGAGCTTGGATCTTCTAGGGGTTAGCTTTAATACCTCTCTGGGAGACCATGAAGCCAAAGAATTTTTTAGAGTTTACTATGAAAGCACACTTGGTCATGTTCAGCTTCATTTGATACATCCTGAGGGTGGCGAAGTTTTCTATTTGGTTGGATATATGCAGAGCCGCTTTCCTACCTTTTACCAGCATATCATCGACGTAGACTTCCATATTTTGACTATCTGGTCTTTGAAGACTCTGTTGACCAGCCTTTGATAGGTTGCCCCAGCGTTCTTTAACCCGAACGACATGACTTGGTAGCAATAGGTACCCCTATCTGTAACAAAGGCTATCTTTTCTTCATCTTCAGAGGCTATACATAGCTGATTGTAGCTTGAGTAGGCATCCATGAACATTAACATTTGATGACCGGATGTAAAGTCCTCCAACTGATCGATTTTCAGTAAGGAAAGCTGTCTTTCGAGCAGGCCTTGTTAAGGTCTATGAAGTTGATGCAGATCTGCCACTTGCCATTCACCTTCTTCATCATGACTACGTTTGTCAGCCAGCACACGTAATTTACCTCCCAGATGAAGTTGGTTTTGAGAAGTTCATCGACCTCTTCTTCGATCGCTTTCTAGTGCTCGAGGATGAAACTCTTCTTCTTCTGCTTAACTGGCCTGAATATCTCATCCATGTTGAGATGGTGGACGAAAATATCCGGACTTATCCTTGGCATGTCAGATATGGACCAGACAAAAACTTCAACATTGTTGCACAGAAAGTTGTCCAGGTCCTGCTGGGCTTTTCTTTCAACTGTGACCCGATGTGGATGGTTCAATCGGGTCAACCTTCCTCCAATGGGACTTCCTCGAGTTCCTCGATAGGTTCCTATCTCTACTCGGTAAGGTCATTCTGAGCATCGAGCCCACCGACTTCCGGCCTTAGAGACTGAAGGTCAGTAATAAAGCAATATTATGCGGCGGCCTGACTTTCTCTAACAATCCTTATACCCCACTCTGTAGGGAACTTCATAGAGAGATGCGGGATGGAGATTATTGCTCCTAAAGACATTTGTTCGGGTCTTCCGAGAATGATGTTATACAGTGATCGAAGTTTGGTCATAAGAAAGTCTATATGGACAGTTGCCGTATAGAGCCATTTGCCAGCGCAAACTATTAGAGTAGTTACTCCTTCTGGCATGACAATGTCACCAGTGAACCCCATCAAGGTGGAGTCCATGCTCGGAGGTCTTTTAATCTCAAACCCATTTTTGCAAAAGCATCAAAATAAAGAACGTTAATAGAATTGTCACTATTAACAAGGACTCGATGCATATCATAATTCTTTATATTTAGAGATACAACGAGTGCATCATCATGGGGGTATTGTATCCCCTGGAGATCTTTTTCCAAAAATGCGAGTTTCTCGCATGTGATTTTCTTAGGTAGGTTCTCCTTCTCGTCAGATCGGATCTTGGATGGACCAATTATGTCAATCATATGTATCTTGCCTGTCACTGGTGGATTTGGTAGCGGTTGTTGTCGAGGTTCAGGTGGATGCTCTACTCTGGATTCTACCACTGGGAGTCCTCTATAGCGTTCAAGCCTCTCTCGGTAGATTAGTTGCTCAATCTCTTATCTGAGCTGCTAACATTCCTTGATATCATGTCCATAGTTGTGATGATACTGACAGTACTTATTCGTATCTCTCTGAGCCAAATTCCCTTAGAGAGGCTTAGGTCGAGGGAGTTGATGTCCTATATCCATTAGGATTTGAGCCCATGGTGTGATAAGTGGGGTAAATTGGTTGAATCTCTATGCCAGGCTTTGGAGCGCTGCCTAGGTGGCGGAGCCCTTTGACGATGTGGACTTGTATGGTGAGTCATTCGACTTTTTTCTGGGTTGCTCTTCTCTTTCTTTTATGTTGCTCAGCTCGTGCCGACCTCCTAAAATCTTCTACTATGACATGTTTATCTATTAGGGCCATTATGTTAGAGAGTCTCCATGGGTAGTTCACTTCCATCGCCAGATAGAAGTCTCCCTCCTTCAATACTTCGCTTGCTAGGATGAACATGGCCACCTCGTGATTGAGGTGATCAACTTTCAACATGGCCGCATTAAAATGGCCCAATAAACTCTTCAAGGATTTTTCCTCTTGTTGCTTTATCTCAGAGAGGGAATCCGTCCTTCTTCGATAATGATGATTGCTGACGAACTAGCTGGTGAAGGAGCAGCTAAGTTTGTCAAAGGAGTCGATGGAATTCGACTTTAAGGTGTTGAACCATACTTTGGCAGGTCTTCGAAGAGTTGAGGGAAAGACTCAGCACATGATCGCATTCGAGGCTCATGGAACAGCATTATCGATTGGAAGATGCTCAGATGATCGTCCGGGTTAGTGGTCCCATTATATGGCTTGATGGCAGGGAGCGTTATATGCGATGAGATAGCTTCCTTCATAATTTTCTCAATAAAGGGTGGACCTTGTTCCACCCAAGATTCTAGCTGAGACGCATGCTTAATAGCATCAAATTCCAAGTGCATCTCCTGGATCTTTCTTTCGAAAGCTTCGACTTGTATTGATGGAGAGACCAGGATGGAGGATCGATGTCTTGGCATCGATCCTGATGAGAGGAATCGAAGACAAGGAGTGGGCCCGACGAGGCTGGAGGAAGCCCCTGTCTTCAACTTTCGGTGGGATTTGCTCTTTCCCCCACTTGTGGCCAGGTTGCCGTAGAGGACTCAGCTTCAAACTAGTTAGGTGGAGCTGTTGGTTGAGCTAGCGTAGCTGCTCCACGAGATGTTACTGATTGGGTGCAGTCGGAATAGGGACTCCTTGGAGTCTCTGCACCAATTGTGTCAATGCCTGGACTTGCTGGACTAACATGCTAAAATTGGTCCTGAGTGACAGGAGCCATGGGTGGCGGCGAAGCATCAGGATGGAGCGATTGTGAGGATGTCGTGTTCTATAAGGGATCAGGCCTTTGAGAGGTGGCTTGATCGGGGGCATCTACAATCGCCCTTTTGCGGTTCGCCATTAGAATGGTGTCCTTCTCTTTTGAACCTTTTCACTTCAGATTTTAAGTTTTTAGGAACTTGGGGCCCTTCCTTTTAGCGCCAATCTGTTGCTTGGATTTTTGTTCTCTGATTTGGGGTGAGGTGGCAATGCTCGTAAGGATTCGGGTGGTGTCCTCTTGTCATGATAACCTGCAAAACAACATCCTCAAGTAGGGTTCGAGGTGGTTGGTCCCTGCAGAGGACTCTCCAATGCCCAAGTCAATGGAGATCTTTGGCTACAGATAATGTGAAGAAGGTTTTTGAAGAAAGGGATTCCAAGGAAGGGTTCTGGAATGCTATGACGTCAATAAGGAGCTTTTGTGTGTTACCTAAGGGTTTTGAGACTTGGTATTTAATAGTCAGCAAGGATGGTACACTGTCACTTGATTTTTGGAGAGCAGTTATGAAAGTTGGAGGATGATAGGTCTTATCAGGGAGATTCGTGATCCTGCAAATCATAAAGAGGGGGAGCCTTATCTAGCTTCCGCTTCCGTTTATGGAGCACCACTTCGAGAAGAAGCTTCAAGATTCTGTGATTCTTAGCTATTTGATGGCCAAGATGTTCGGCGCGGGCCGAAGGTCAGCCAAAGGGAAGGGTCGGTTGGGTGACTTCTGATTGTTGAGGTTCGTTCACTCTGATTCAGGAGCAAGTCTCGGCGAAGCCAAAAGTTGATCAGCCGAAGTTCGACACTACAAGAAAAGNTAGGGTGTCGTGGGATTTCAACTAGGGTGTCGCGAAGGATTAACGGCAGAATTCGAAGTAGGGTGTCGCCGGGTTCTCTCTATGTGGTCATTATAATACGGGTGTCGTCGCCCTAGAGCTAGGGTGTCGTGGGATTTCAACTGGTGTCGCAAAGGATTAACGGCAGAATTCGAAGTAGGGTGTCGCCGGGTTCTCTCTATGTGGTCATTTATAAGACGAGTGTCGTCGCCCCAGAGCTAGGGTGTCGTGAGATTTCAACTGGGGTGTCGCGATTGATTTTCTGCCGAATTCAATTAGGGTGTCGCCGGGTTCTCTCTATGTGGTATGTTAAAGAACGGGTGTCGTCTCGTTAGAGCCAGGGTGTCGTGAGATTTCAACTGGGGTGTCGCGATTGATTTTCTGCCGAATTCAATTACGGTGTCGCCGGGTTCTCTCTGTGGTCATTTATAATACGGGTGTTGTCGCCCTAGAGCTAGGGTGTCGTGGGATTTCAACTGGGTGTCGCGAAGGATTAACGGCAGAATTCGAAGTAGGGTGTCGCCAGGTTCTCTCTATGTGGTCATTTAATACGGGTGTCGTCGCCCTAGAGCTAGGGTGTCATGGGATTTCAACTATGGTGTCGCGAAGGATTAACGGCAAAATTCGAAGTAGGGTGTCGCCGGGTTCTCTCTATGTGGTCATTTATAAGATGGGTGTCGTCGCCCCAGAGCTAGGGTGTCGTGAGATTTCAACTGGGGTGTCGCGATTGATTTTCTGCCGAATTCAATTAGGGTGTCGCTGGGTTCTCTACGTGGTCATGTTAAAGCACGAGTGTCATCTCGTTAGAGCTAGGGTGTCGTGAGATTTCAACTGGGGTGTCGCGATTGATTTTCTGCCGAATTCAATTAGGGTGTGGGAATAAAGAGTTCTTACTTGCTGCGGATGACATTTCCTCCAGAAGTTTTTTTACATAGACTCCAGTATCAAGGTTTTCCAGTCCAGTAGTTGAAGTATTTTCAGCCTCTAAGCTGGAAGAAATAGAGTTCTTCTTGCACAGATGACATAAAACGTAAAATGGCGCTAAAAGGCATTTTCGTCCGCACGCAAAGTTTAAAAAAAAGCGAACAACTTTAAATGGCGTCACGTTCAGTACGTTACGTCAAAGCCCAGCCATACCGTCTGTCAGGTCTTCCACGTTGGAGCCATGTGGACCAATCGAAAGACGTGGTGCAGTCTATGTCAGCGTTGCTGCATCGGGGCTGGTGTACAAAGTGTTTTCCTAGTTATATTTAGTTACCAGCATATATGAACGAGACCTTGAAACAAGAATTATTTGGGAAACGTCCCGCGGAGGCAAGGGTCGACAACATCGAAAGCATTCTTCGTCTTGTGGGCGGGAAAAGCCGGGAAACCCTCACTCCCTCTTTCGGTTTTGATCCCCTCCCTTTTTTTTTTCCGAACTCCTCCGCCCGTCCACCACCGCTACCACCGCTACCACCGCCGCCGCCATGGGCATAAAGGTTAGTGCTTTCGATCCATCGATCCCTCCTTCAGAGCCCCATGCTTCTCCCTTCCGCCCTTTCGCTCTGATGGTCTGCGTCCTTCTTCTCTGCCTGTGCTAGGGTTTGACGAAGCTTCTCGCGGACAACGCTCCCAAGGCCATGAAGGAACAGCAGTTCGAGTCCTATTTCGGTCGGAAGATCGCCATCGACGCCAGCATGAGCATCTACCAGTTCCTCGTCTGTTAATAAACCCGCCTTCTACTCTCTATTAGAGCAGCATTTTAGTTTTTCCGAATCGATTTTTTTCCCCCTTATTCTTTGCACTTTTTTTCTCTTTAGATTTCTTTTTAATGCAAAATTCGTTGGTTTTGGCACTACGAAGAGTTATTCCCTTTGTTAGATGAGTTTTAGGGTTTTAGGTTTCCAACAAGTTTCGATTTTTATGCTCGGTGACCTAATTTATTCTGTTGCAAGATTGTTGTGGGAAGGACGGGAATGGAAACCCTCACCAATGAAGCCGGTGAAGTCACAAGGTTGAATTTTTTTTTAAATGTTTTCCGAAAATGTTTGAATTTTGGTAGAGCAGTCTCTACTAAATGTCTCAATCCGTGAGGTCCTGTTCTTTTTGTCTGGCTCTTTTTGTATTGGTACTTGGTAGTCACTTGCAAGGGATGTTCAACCGGACAATAAGATTGCTGGAGGCCGGAATGAAGCCAGTGTAAGTTCCTGCCCGTTTTCTTCAAGACCATTCCTTTTTCACGATTCCGTCCTTAATTTGGTTATTCATAACGGTATTTTCTTGCTGAACCTTGTACACTATTATGCAAGATATGTTTTCGATGGTCAGCCACCAGATTTGAAGAAACAGGAGCTTGCAAAGAGGTATAGTTTGCTTTATATAACTTTGAAATTTTTAGCTATGCTTGGAGTGCCTTGTGTCATATTCAGAAAGCTATTGCATTCTTCAGGTTCTCCAGAAGGGAGGATGCCACCAAGGAATTGAGCACAGCAATAGAGGTAAGTACTACGAGGATACGTTTTAAATACATCGTGATATGTTTGGGATTAAAATCATTTTTTGTTTAAAAAAATGAGGTCTTTCCCTTATTTTAAAAATATAAGGGACTTAAAAATCAGTTCTTATTCAAGCTTCATTAAACTAAAAATAAACATCACAATCTTTTGATCACTTTTGCTTAGAAAAATGGAGGGTTGACTCTTTTTGCTTCATAGATAACATACAGTTTGTAAAGCTAAGGGAATTTTGAACGTTTCTGTCATTTTAAATTAAAGTTAGATGCTTTCAAATTTCTAATTATTTTGTAATGTACAGCTTACAAGTTAGAATGAGAACATCCTTTTGTTATAAATAGCTTCTACTTTTTGATGGTGGCTATTAAATCTTTTAATTTGTAAATTAGTATAATATATTTTAATTATATTAAATTTTATATTTTTAATTAATGTATTCTAGACGTATCGTATCTTAGATTTTCAAGAATTGGTGGATCCCCGTATCTATATCATATCCCATGCTTGTATCCATACCCATGCTTTAAAGGGTATGTGGTTATCTTTCATTGGTTAGCAATTTAGAATGCTATGTTCTGCCAATTCGATACTTTTTTTCTTATTCATTGTCAAGTCATTTCTGTTTTGTCCTTTTTATCTTATTGCAGGATGGAAATAAGGAGAGTATTGAAAAGTTCAGCAAACGGACTGTGAAGGTAGTTTTCCTTGACCTGCATTTACATCCACATTTTTTTTTTTTTCGCAAAGAACATATATCATGCATGCTATTGCCTTATTCTCAAGTGATCCAAAGATTCAGAGTTCCATAAGTATGGAATCTTTTCCTGTATTCAAAAATCTAGAACTTAACTAGAATTTACTTTTGACTTTGAGCATTGACATGCATGCAGCTATTGCAGAATATTTTACCATAGTGGCATGTTGAATGATAAATAATACTGTGAAGACAAAGCATCAGGGAATCTGTATTTTTCTCAAATATATTGAATATAACCATAAAATACTTACCATCTGAGGCAATGAAGTATGAGCATTTTATTTCCTAGTTGCAAGAGATGAGAATATCCCTGAGTCTGGTACTATTATGGGAATGAAATCTAGGTACCAAGTCTAATCATTTATTGCTCGACTATATCTTACTAAAATCATTACAAGAGAGGGTCTTTATTTTACCAAGTTTATTCTTGGATTGGCTGCTACATATAAGTTTGATTCCAGAAGTGCATCTGGGTTAGAGCTGCTGATTCTACTAAGCTAAGGGTTGGTAGAAGAATGGAATACCAAGTTTTAGTACTTTAAACTCATGACATCCCAAACAGCATTCAGTAGTTTGGATGGTCTATGTATGTTGGAATTGCCGCTATCGTTGATGCTTGCTTCATAGTCATTTTGTCATGGAATATTCAGATTCTTAAAATGGATGCCCTTGGCTTCAACTTTGGTCTATAGTAATATGCTATTTTGTCCTGTGATTTTTAATGTCTGTTATACTATCTATATTTGTGGCCATGTAGGTGAATATCCTGCATGATGCTACAATATACATATTTCTACTTGAAAGAAAATGTCCTCTTTGGTGTCAGGACTCATTATAACGTTTGATTGATACATATGGGCACTTTTTTAAGGCTCAAATGATAGGTTTCTGGGTTTTACTGAAATCATCTGTTTCTGGCAGGTTACAAAGCAACACAATGAAGACTGTAAACGACTTCTAAGATTGATGGGTGTGCCTGTAATTGAGGTCATATAAGTAACTTGATCTATTTTGTTTATTTTTATTGAATTCATTCATTAACATATTTATCAGTCAATGAGCTACTGTGACATACTTAGAAGACTTAAAATTGGTTTGACCAGGCAGTAAATGAGATTGTCTTTTTCATATCAGACCTATCTAAACTAAATATTGACACTTATAAAAGCAAAACTCACTATGACAGGATGGCGGTGCTTACCTGTTGGCATGTGACATAGGCTACTTGTGAAAATAATGTGTGTTGTATGCATATCAAATGTTTACCCTTATTTTAGAAATTTGTTTGACTTGCTTACAAAATTCTACAGGCACCTTCTGAAGCAGAAGCAGAATGTGCAGCAATTTGTAAAAGTGATAAGGCATGAAAACACTATGCTGGCTAGTGGCTACTATTTCAATCTTTATCTTTATAATCTAGATAGGTTTCTAATTTCATGATTAATTTAACCTTTAGGTGTATGCTGTGGCCTCAGAGGATATGGATTCACTAACTTTTGGTGCCCCAAGGTTTCTTCGCCACTTAATGGATCCAAGCTCCAAAAAAATCCCTGTGATGGAATTTGAAGTCTCAAAGGTGCCTTGCATTGTAGAAAATGCGATGCTTGTTACTCTATCTTGAACTCTCTGATCTCATGTTTAAGTTTCAGGTACTGGAGGAGCTAGAACTTACCATGGACCAATTCATTGACTTGTGCATTCTTTGTGGATGTGACTACTGTGATAGTATTAAAGGTATCTTGGCTTTGAGAAAATAAGTTATTATTTACAAATGATAACTACAACTTGCACAACATGATATAGAGTTAAAATATTTGATATGCTGTGCCATCCTTTTCATCTGAACACTTCTTTTTTTTTTTAAATGAAAAGGAAGTTTTAATATCTAGAAATTTATAACCAGTTGCCACTCTGGTGCAACCTACCTACATATTTTGCCATTATCCCTAGTTTAGGCTGACTAGGAGGCAAATGTAACCAACCAAAACACTGTTGGGCTAGGGGGTGGGTTGTGTTTCTAATAATTATAATTTAAATGTAAACAGATATTTAGAGATAGAGGAACAGATGTTGACAATGTAACAAAAGTTAATTGTGTTTGTTTCTCAAACTTAAGCTCCTGGTTGTATCCTACTGAATACGGGACCCTTACCCTCCTTAGTTATCCTGGAAAATCTCTTAGCTTTCAATCTACTCTTACTTTTCAATTACCATTATTTTTCTCCAAGCAACATGGTTTGTGCCACATTTACTTGAACATCAATCATAACATTATTAGCGACAGGTGAAGCTATGGGCTAAGTGTTGATTCTTGGTATATGTATATCTCTATTTATGTACTGAGTCTGCATGCACATCCATGGTATAATCCACACTCTTTAATCTGTCTCTTAATTAATGTTTTAGAAAATATTATTCATTCGCATCTGCAGCATTCCACCTTTGCAAAGAAAGTGTTCATGGAAAGTGGTTGATTCAGTGGACTGTGAACAGACAATCTTAATTATGTTGCTGTAAACTTATTATTGTCATCATGCATTTGATTTTCTGAATTTATATATTTTTTCAATTAGCATGCTATGGAAACTATGTTGTAATGCTGTCAATGCATGCCTTTGAAATAGGTATTGGGGCACAAACAGCTTTGAAGCTTATCCGTCAGCATGGCTGCATGGAAAATATGTTGGAGAACATAAACAAAGAAAGGTGCATCTAACAACATGGTTTATGGTTATATTTTTTCTTTTATGTTTGGATACATTTTTGCCTTGTTCTTTTCTTTTCTTTTTTTGATAAAATGTTTGCCTTTTTTTTTTCTCAAGTGGTATGTGTAGAACTGTAGAGCTGAAACATGATGGGCGACCAAGTTAAATAAACATGAGTTTCTTCAGGAGGCAATTGTTGTGATTTGTTATTTTGTTGTCAATGATTACACAAATTTATGTGCAACATAAGTTAATTATTGATCTAGTGGAATATAACTCTAATATAAGACGGTTGTCATCAAGCGATGAAGCTGCAGAAGCATTATGTGTGCATATTATATCCTGTTCATTGGCAATGGGTTGTAAAACTTTGTGAATCAAAAAGTATGATGCTGTCCAAATTTTGTTTGGTACCATGATCATTTATCAAACTATGCTCTTGAATTGATTTCTCATGCTTAAAAGACACTAGTACTTTGGTCCTCAGTTCTGATCTTTTTTTCCCCATATATAGTGTCTTCATCCAACCCTACTTTTTATTATTGGCTTCTTTAAGGCTTCATAGACTAACTGACATGACTTGTGTTTCTGCATTTGCCATGTAGTTTTTTGATTCTTTGTCATGAACTGGTGTTTCTGTATCATATGTTATTCTTTTTTTTGGTGCTGCTTTTCTTGGTAGCTATTCAGAGCTTCTGCTAATGTTGATAACTTTGTTTTAATGCCAACCATAATTTTATAAAAAAGAATTTAGTTTTATTTATCAAAGGAAACCAAGTTTCTCAATGACTATTGGAAGGTAGTAATCAGTTTTAATTCTATGAAAGCAACATTTGAACTTATATTGTCGCTGCCACCTCTAATATTCATGTTTCTAGACTGTCTTGTATTGGTGGTGTAATTCAAAAATATAGAAGTGGTTTTCCTCTGAAGATGACATTTGGTAGCAAAATTTTAATGAAGTTGTGATTTATGTGCATATAAATTTTTTTATTATTGGTGATAAATCAGTTCAAGCAAAAGGTTATTTTATTTTGTGATATTATATATGATTTAGGAACTTTAATTGATGCTTGAAGGTGATTCACCTTAACTAAATCTGGTAGATAGATGGTGGCTTAGATTAAAGTTTAACTGCCTAGATTGATGATATTTTATTATGCCCTGTGGTTTTCCTTGTTTTGTTGACAACAAGTGGAACAAAATTTGTTGAAGCTGTGGCCCATGTATATGGAAAAGCTTTTCATTGGTTACAATCTTGGTAGCTGATTTTAGAATAAGATATGATAAATTTAGTTGTTGCTGGGAAGTGATGGCCTTTAAAGATGTGGCATCTGGTGGCTTGGACTAAAGATTTTATTTGCCTAAGATGAGGATATTGCATTTCGCACTCACTGTGTAATGGTTTATGACATTGCAGATTGACTTGTATGGTTGAGGTTGAAATGTTTGGTGGAACGTATCTACTTTGCAATAGCACTTCTTTCAATAATTGTGGAAAAAAGAGTTACCTTTTGCACAATTCTCATATTCTTTCTGGTGCATCATCTATCACTAACTCATATTTAGAAGGGAACATCTGTGGAAGCAAAATTGTTTATCATTTATACTGGTTAGATGACCAAACTAAAAAACCCTTTGAACTTTTACATTCTATGTGATTGAAGAAAGGTTTGTATCAGGCATTTCACACCTTTGCAAATGCTCAAATATGCCTTTCCTTTATCAGCAACCTTTTCATAGATTCTCAAACATACGTTATGTTTATTGACAACCCTGCCAATAGAATGGACATATGGATAGATAGAGAAGCTTAAAGTGTATTTGTACTCATTACTTGAAACCCAGGACATATGGCTGGGTTTTATTTGTCTGCTTAGCGTGTTCAAATTGCTTATGTGGCACATACCTTGATCAAATGAATATGGGGTCACAGTCTCTCTGTTAAGGTCTGTTGTTTTCAATAAAACGAACTCCCTTGGGCTGCTCTTCTGTAGAATCTTGCCTCTTATGCAAGCAAATGTGAACTCATGCAAAAGATGAATTTCATATTTGATGCCTTTGTTGTTTGAGTTTCTCAACTGCAAGACTACTAGCAGTTTGAGTGACATTATAGAAATGCTCTCTGTGCTTCTTTTATGTTAAAATTTTGTTTGATGCATTTCTTAATGCAGATATCAAATACCTGAGGACTGGCCATATCAGGAAGCTCGACGTCTGTTTAAAGAACCTATTGTGTCTGCAGAGTTTCCAGAGCTCAAGTGGACTGCTCCAGATGAGGAGGTAACGGGTGATATTCGAGATAGCTCATACATCTTCTATTAATTTGACTTAAAACAAATGACAAGATGTTTTCTGTTCCTCATTTTTTAGGGTCTTGTTGGTTTTCTGGTGAAAGAAAATGGTTTCAACCATGATCGAGTAGCAAAGGTATTCATTTATCCCATATGACAGTATTTTCCTCAAGCTTATTTCCTTGAAAATCCTCGATATTGGCTAATTGTTTTTGTCTATTTAATAGGCAATAGAAAAGATTAAAGCAGCAAAGAATAAATCCTCCCAAGGGCGGTAAGCACTATAATGTCAATATTTAAGTTTTCTTTTCTCCTTTGTTTCCTGATAGATCTATGACCATTTTGAATTTTGCAGACTGGAATCCTTTTTTAAGCCAGTTGTGAGTGCATCTGTGCCTCTTAAACGAAAGGTATGTGTTATAAACATATTGTGCCTTCTAATTTTTCTTACCCTTTGCGATAACAGCAAAAATGTTTAGCACATTCTCTCCATTTTAAAGTTGTGCTGTTATGCTGTTTAAATTTGACCTGAACATCTCTGAGACATCTGGATGGTGTCTTTTGACCATTGATATTGAATACTGTTGCATTCAACAAAAAAATGATAACATAGGGCCACAAATTGTTGAGTGACCCTTTCTCTTATGCTGCATTTTCAAAATGTATAAGGTCCTCTGTGGATACTTGAGTCATGGTATACTTTTTTCTTTTGTTGGTACTATGACATAGTTGTTACCAACGGTAAAGATTTATTTTTATTTTCCTCTAACTAGAAAGGATGGCCACATTCAAATATAAAAAAATCATAGGTGTCAGAGCTGCTAAAATTTTCAGGCATCATGAGTTATCTTTTTTGAGGGTTTGTTCGCATATTTTGTGCTAACATATTTTGATGATTCTTTTTTTTTTTTGGACATCTTGCATTGTTTCGTTCAGTTGAAAAATATTAGTGTTAATGTGTTTTATATGGAAAGAAAAAGAAAGCCATAATTCAACTCACCTGGCTGCATGATAATCAAATTTGCATCACATCTTTTTTTTTTATTTAATTTTATTTTAGAAAATGAATCTGTTATAAGGGTGGCATTATGAGGGTGAGCATTAGTGCAATGGAAATGCTGCCACATTGTGAGTTAGAGGTTATGGGTTTAAATGGAGGAAACAACATCTCTGCATGCAGCCTAAGGTTGCATATATCCGGCTTTCCATCTTATATGAAGCCAAAAACTTTTTTGTTTTGGGGAATAAAGGAAATGGAAAGTTAAATGAGCATACAAGCTAGACCTGATCCACTCCATGCTCTCTGTGATTCCTGGGTGACTGAAAAACAGATGTTTGTGCTCGCAAATCATCACCAAGTCTTGGATGTTTGCTCTGCAATCATATAGGAGCTTTAAGTTCCAATATTGGCGGTTTAAAATTATCAATTTCAGGGCTGCGATTCAGGTGCCTTAATGTTGATGTCCATGGGCATCTGTTTTAGTAAATGATGCCAACCGAATTCTGCTGCTCCTTGAGAAGAAACTGATGAATGGGTTGGATCTTACATCTTAAGATTAAAATTTGTAAAGACTGTCCTTGCATGGGTAATTCCTATAGTCTCTTCTGCATTATAAAAATATGCTGTTGGGTGGGTTATGCAATTATAACCTTGTTGTTCGAAGGGTTTCATTAGTCTATTGAGAGGGTGGAGTCCCTTTAGCTCTATCGATTGTATTCAAACTTAATAGGTGTGAATTTTGAAGGGAAAAGAAAACATGCACATTTTTTGTCACATTATATTAGAGCAGGCAGTGCGTTGACACGTGAAAGAAAATAAAACGTAACATCCTCTCAGGCCTTATTACTACGTATCAGCTCTTCTTGAAGAGCTAGTTGACTTTCATCCTTAAGCTCATGCGATGGCATAAAATTTAATTGTTACCAAAGAATTATTGCACATACCCAACTGTCATCATTTTGAAGTTCTGATACTTGCTATCTATTAATGAGAGAGAGAGAGAGAGAGAGTTGTTCATACACTATGCTTACTATGGGGAGGGAGGGAGGGAGGGAGGAGAGAGAGAGAGAGAGAGAGAGAGAGAGAGAGAGAGAGATTTGTTATCGTTAAACTACTAGGTTGGATTGGAATACTGAAATTGAAAACATGGACATGATTCATGACTTCATAGAAATTAGATGGCTGGGCTTCTTGCATATGGTCATGTGTGTGGTGAATTATTGACAAACTTCATCTGGTTTCCACTCTGACTAAATCATATTTTTGCGCCTAATATGATATGATAGCTCTCTGCATTGTCCTTCAGCTGCCTCAAAGGGCAATAATACAAGCTCCTGCTAAATTTAGCTGCTTTAATTACATAGATGCTGAAATTGAATTTTGCGTTACTTTTGCTAATCCTTCATAATGTTTGCTTTTCTGATTTGTGTAATAACCAGGAAGTATCAGACAAGGCAAGGAAGGAATCTACAACCAAGAAGTCTAAGACTGGAGGTGGGAAGAAGAAATAGTTTGAAGCGCAATCTAGACATGAAAGTGGAATAGCATGTTGGATCCAGTCTGGGCAGATCAGAAGCACAGCAATTGCTTCACTGTTTTTGTTTTCCTGTATAACTGTCACCATGTCCTCGCTTATCACAACAAAAAAAAAACTCTTCATGATGCGACCATATGTGAAGTTTTTCTTTCCATATTTAAAGTATTATCGATTTGGAATTAGGATAGAAAACTTTTCTATCTTTATTTTTCTATATTTAATTAAAAAAGAAAAAAATATATGTGGAGCTGGCACATTTTTTTTCTCATCTTTCATAAGAAAATAAATACTGCCTAATATTTTGATATTAAAAGTCAAACTATTTCTAAATATGTTTTAATTTTTGTCATGCTGATCTAGTAACCCATAGTCTAAAAATTATTGCTTTAGAATTTTTTAATTAATAATAATAATTTTTATTGATAACAATGTGATTTTTTTTAATTGTTTAATTGATGGGCCATGCTTGGCACAGCATGGCTAGGGCCCGTCAGGCTGCACAAAAATTGGAGTTGTGCTGGCACCGTCCCGGCACGATTCGTAAAAAAAAATTGCCGGTCCAGCACAGCCCGTAGCCCATTTACGGGTCGTATCGGCACGGCACGTTATTGACCGTGCCGTGCCTAGCACGGCCCCTAATGGCCTTCACTGGCCGTGTCTGGCACGACCCGTCATGAGCCAAGCTGGCATGATCCAGTTAGAGCTGTTTTTAGCCGTTGGAAAATGGCTATAAACGACCATATGGGAGGGTTTTGATCGTTTAACCCTTTAACAGCAATATAACAAGTCATATCTATATTCTTTTCGGTATTTATTATTCAATTTTTTTGTTCATTTTTACAAAAAAAATGTAATTAGTGAAAAATTTAAATAACATAGATATTATGATGTTTTAATGCTATTATACGTCAAATGAAAAATTAAATGAAATGAATATTGGGACATGATATGTTGTCACGCCCCAGTCCCAAAACTCGAGCTAGAGTGACAATCCGCCGCATGCCAGGCATGCAAGGCATCTTGAACTTCATCACATAAATTAATATAAAGGAAAAATTTAAATCCATGATTATTATGATGTCTTGGGCTACCTGCCCTACCACAAGCAATACTGAACTATATCAATATAATGGAACTAAGTTTATTTAATAGAAGCTTCGTTTATCCCAAATATTCTTCTTCATTCCTGAAGCTCTAAAAAACATTGTGAGAATTCTATGAGCTCGCACTCAATAAGTAAGCCTAATACAATTTCAAATTACATTTATCATGCTATCAACATATTCATGTCATCAGATCAATATAATTTGGAAGCTTAATTAAATAATAAATACTAGAATACGCAATGTAAACCAAACACTGTTAATACTGTCATTATTTTTCTTTATGTGTCCCACGGTCCTACAACACTCATCTTGTGTATCACTCTTAAATGTCCCCTAAGAGGAAGGGTCCTGATACCAGTGTTATGCCATGTCATAATTTGTCATCAGAACACATCCTATGGATATGTGACCTCCACATATCTTCCCCTGTGGAGGTAGGTCACGTATCACTTGGCATTTCCAGTCATATGAGAACTACGGCGACACATACACTAAATTTCACTGTCATCATCATGATCGCATTTTATCATCTCGATAGTACCAACATAATTTACAAAATTAACATAATTATATTTTTGCATATACTCATTGATGACACCCGATCGCTAGTCCTGAACGTCGGGAGAAGGAAGCGGATTGATTAGCGGATCTTCGCTCCACCAAGTTGCCTGCAAAAAGTCCCAGGACCGGAGGGATTCTCCGGTGGGACCCTTCGACGCTCAAGTTAGCAATCGAGGCCACAGCTGAGGAAGAGCTCGAGTGAGCTCCTTTTAGTTGAAAGGAGTCCCCAGGGAGGAGGGATTCCTCTCCGAGTGTTAAGATAGCGTTTCCTTGAGTTTATTTTCTTGTACCTAATTATTGAGTGGATTCACCTTTTTATAGGGTTGACGCTTGCATGATCATGTGGGATTCCGTAAAAAAGGAATGTCCGCGGAGTTCTTGGTAGTTGCGTAAATCTGGGCCGGTGGGTGGGTCCTGTCCCATCGGAGAGGGAGAAAAACGACGATTGGTGGGCTACGTCCCATCATCCAGCGGGACTATTGGGTAGTTGGGTCCAGTCACATCAACGGCGTGGCCAGTGGGTAGTTGGATCTGGCGTTGTCAAACGACGCGGGTTAGGAAGGTGGCGTCCTGAACCACCAGGGCCGTGCTGGGACTGATTTGGAGGAAACGGGGGCATCTCGACTCTCCCGAGAGAGCCGAGGCTGAGCTGGGTCGACCAGGGATGGCCGAGGCCAACTTCGCCGATCAGGAAGTGCCGGGGCGGGGCCGACCAGGAATGGTCGGGGCTGACTCGGCGGGCCTGGAGCTGCCGGGGCCGAGCGGGGTCGATCAGGAATGGTCGGGGCCAACTCCGCGGGCCTAGAGACGCCGGGGCCAAGCGGGGCCGACCAGGAATGGTTGGGGCCGACTCGGCGGGCTTGGAGACGCCGGGATCGAGCGGGGCCGACCAGGGATGGTCGGGGCCAACTCGGCGGGCTTGGAGCTGCCGGGGCTGAGCGGGGCTAGCCAGGAATGGTCGGGGCCGACTCGGTGGGCTTGGAGCTGCCGGGGCCGAGCGGGGCCGACCAGGAATGGTCGGGGCCGACTCGGAGGGCCTGGAGACACCGGGGCCGAGCGGGGCTAACCAGGAATGGTCGGGGCCGACTCGGCGGGCTTGGAGACGCCGGGGCCGAGCAGGGCTAATCAGGAATGGTCGGGGTCGACTCGGCGGGCCTGGAGACGCCGGGGCTGAGCGGGGCCGACCAGGAATGGTCGGGGCTGACTCGGCGGGCTTGGAGACGCCGGGGCCGAGTAGGGCCGACCAGGAATGGTCGGGGCCGACCAGGAATGGTCGGGGCCGACTCGGCGGGCCTGGAGATGCCGGGGCCGAGCGGGGCCGACCAGGAATGATCGGGGCCGACTCGGAGGACCTGGAGACGTCGGGGCCGACTAGGATTGGTCGGGGCCGACTCGACGGGCTTGGAGACGCCGGGGTGCACTAATGTTTTGGTTTTGCCGAAATTGCCCTTGTGGCTATACCAGCCACATCAATGCCCCCCGTCCCTGAGCGCTAAGGACCACGTGCCTGCAATCCTTTGGGCGAAAGGGGCACGAAAATTCAAAAAATGATTGCCTCCTTAGTGCGCTTTAAATGGCTTGATGAGCTGGCGCTCTGTCCCGAGGCAATGTCGCTTCGAAGATCTTCCGTAATCATGTGTTAGGTAGGGCTGACGTTGGCGCCGGACGCTCCGGGGAGGGAGCTCATTGGAGAACGGAAAAAGGCAAGGATCATCATTGCTCCTCTGTTTTCTATGCCCCGCGATTTGCCAGAGATCACGCCCCTTTGGGTGAATCGAGGCGGGCTTGGCTCGGGGCAAGCAAGATTTCCGGCTGACAGCTCGTGGCGCCATAGAGGTTTGCCACGTGGCGGGGTCTCGAGCGTTGCTGATGGAAGGTGGAGGGTATAAAAGTGCTTCAAGAGCATGGGGAAAACTTTTATTCTGCTACTGCTTTCTTCCACCTTCTTCCTTGAGCTTCTTCTGCGACCTAAGCCCTTCTAACTCCCAGGTTAGTTTCATCCTTTTCTCATGGACCGTAGTGCCATTAGGGAGGGTAAGAGACCCGTAGAAGAGTCTTCCCAATCCAGCAGTGAAAACCAGGCCCATGTAGTTAGCCAAATGCCTCGATCGGTGGGTGGCATCACCATCCGCGACGGATCGAGGACGATAGGACCTCCGTCTACCTCCGGCTTTCCCATTAGGGCAGTCCCTGTGTCCTCTCGCCGTCCGACGCTTCCTCCGGCGGTGAGTTCTGATCCAGCAGGTCCAGCGAGGGTGGCCTCAACCATGACCTCTAAGGACATAGAGGCCGTTAGGGTTAGATACCTGGTCCCTGACTTCATTGGCCTATCCGCGCCGGGGCCCGAAGATAGGGTGACTTCTGACTACCCGGGTCGGGTCGCTCTATATGAGGAGTTCTTCCGGTGCGGGCTGCGCCTTCCTTTCCATCCTTTTCTTCTAAACCTCTTAGATAGGTATAGGTTAGTGCCGGCGCAGTTGACTCCGAATTCAATTCGGATCATCTGCCTTTGTCATTCTTTGTCATTTCGAGGGGGCCCGCCCAGGGCTGTCTCTGTTCCGAGCTTTTTATAAGCTCTGCCGTCAAGGCGAGGGGGCTTGGTGGGCCTTTACCGCCAGGCCGGGTAGAGCCTTCCCTTTAGGCATCCCGTCCAAAATTAGGGGGTGGAAGTCTAGATTTCTTTTTGCCCACGTCGAGGGGGTAAGGGCCGCTTGGAGGGAGCCGGACGCTAGTTCCAACGACGATTCCTCCTTAAGGGATAGGGATAAGGAACTATTCACCCAATTGTCTAACTGCCAAATCCAAGGCTACAAGGAACTCCTGTCCGAGGAGAACCTGGTAGAGGCCGAGTTAGCCCCGGCCGGTGAGCTTGACGCCTGACTCCTTCTGTCCTGACCTTCGGTTTGCTGTATGCTGTCGCTAATGCCTGTTATCTTTTTCTGTGCAGCAATGAAATTTCTGCCAGCGATTTCAAAGCTGTCTTGAAGCAGAAAAGGCAGGCGACCGGAGAGTCGTCCAGGCCGACGAAGAGAATTCGAAGAAGGGAGCCGGCTAGGCCGACTAAAGCCCTCACAACCCCAATGCCTACGGAGGAGCCGGCTGAGAAGAAGCCGGTCGTAGGAGTGGCCCCGGAGCCGGCCAGGGCCGAAATTGAAGAGGGGGAGGTCCCGGCCACCACCGAGCCGACGGTGGTGGTTTTGGATGAGGAGGAAGCCCAAGCTGCCGCCGATGTGCCCGAGGCGGGGCGGGTTACCATCGCCGTCGGCCCCTCGGCTGCTGCAGAGCTGGGGAGGGAGAGTGCTCCCCTAACTGCTGGTGAGGGGAGCGAGTCGCCAGGAAGGCCCGGGATGGGGCGGAGGCGACGAGAAGCAGAGGGGTGAGCCGAGGAGCTCATCCCGTCAACCCGCTGCCCGGCCCGCCCCCAAGTCGAAGGTCCGCAGGAAGGACAGACACGGCTGGTCCCCACACTCGGCACGATGGCGATGCCGCACAAGCCTCCCGCCTCCTGTCGGGAGTTTGGACGCCGAGTTCGAGGAGGAGATGCGGGGATTGAGTCACTCCGCACTCCTGGATATGGTCATGTTGCCGTTGTCCAGTAATTTTTGAATACTCCTCATTTTTCTCATGTTTCTCCTTCCTACGGCTAATATGTTTCTTCTGTCACAAATGGCCAACGGCGCAATTGGTCTTCGCGAGGCGCTGGCCCACTTCTCGAACCGATGGCCAAGGCCCTAGCACGGGCCGACAAGTACAAGAAGGAGAGCATGGCACAGGCGGAAAGCCTTGCTCGTCTTCACCAAGAGGCCTCGGCCCGGGAGGAGAGTGCGGCCAGTCGCCTAAGGGAGATGGAGAGCTGGGCCGAAGCTAAGAGCAGCCGGCCTCCGCAGCTGAGGCCAAGATGGAACTGGCCTCGGAAAGGTTGAAGGCCGCCGCGGTGCAGAACGAAGAGCTGACCCAGCGGCTCCATCGTGCCGAGGAGGAGCCCGGGTTGCTACGGAGAGGCCACTGCCGCGGAGAAGGCGGCAGCGAGGCGAGCTCAGAGAAGGCCGGGCAGTGGCCCATGCCGATGAGGCCAGTGCCCGTGCCGAAGAGGCCGAGAGTAGGGCCTGGGAGGCCGAGGCGTGAGCCAAGGAGGCTGAGGCCAAAGCAAGCGAGCTGAAGCTGAGGCGGGGCAGGCCGTTTCCAACTATAAGGCCTCGCCGAAGTTCAAGCAGGAAGTCATCGAGGCCAGCCTCGATGCCTATGTTCAAGGCTTCGAAATGTGCAAGGTCAAGGTGTCTGCGGCCCTCGAGATCGATATCTCTAAACTTGAAGACATTCGGCCTGGGGAGACCGACGAGGAGCCAGTAGAGAAGGAAGACGAGAAGAAACCTAGCCCAGGCGAACCTTGAGGGCCCGCCGCTTGTCTTTCTTTTCTTTGACTTATGTAACTGGCCTGAGGCCCAATTTTGTACTTCCTCTTGACTGTTAATAAAGAAACTTTTGTCAAGACTTCTTCGTGTTTCGTCCATCCGTTCTTTCTTCTTCTGAGAAAAATGCCTTTCTGTGCCTTACTTCCCATGGCCAAATCGCGTATGCTGGCAATGCCGTACCCGAATCGCAGTCTTGGACTTAGCCAATACTCGAATACGCCTCTGGGATGTAGGCTGGCCATATGAACGGTTACTTAAGATGCACATGCTGTTGTAGACTGTTTGAAGGGAGACTCATTTGCACACAATTCTCCAAAGGCTTGGAATAACCCGCGGGCGACTTAGTGCCAAGATTAATCTTGAAGGCATTGGCAACGACCAGAGATGGTCAGGCTGACTCGGTCATCATGGGGATGCCGAGGCCGAGTGGTGTTGACCGGCGGAAGCCCACACCGACTCGGTCAATGCTGGAGATGCTTGGGCCGATCGAGGCCTACCAGGAAAGATCGTGACCGGGCCGGCCGGCTCGGAATCTGTGAGGGCCACACGAAGCCTTT
The DNA here is from genome assembly GCA_900491605.1 of Calamus simplicifolius. Lineage (NCBI taxonomy): Eukaryota > Viridiplantae > Streptophyta > Magnoliopsida > Arecales > Arecaceae > Calamus > Calamus simplicifolius. The sequence goes on along the minus strand of UESW01003903.1, from coordinate 1,502,364 downwards.
TGGAGCTATCTCCATGGTCTGGGTTCCATATGAGGGGCGACCCGCCGGGCACGCAGCTATTAGGGACTTAACCGACTTGAGGGCGTCGTCATGCCGGGACCAAGTGGTACCCTGTTAGCTATGGTGCCGGCGATCTTTTTGAACCGCCTCAGGGGTTTGTGTGCCGTCTGGGGGGTGACTCGACCGGACGGAGCTGTTAGGGTCTTAACCGACTCGGGGGCACCGCCGTGCTGGGGCCAAGTGGTGTCCATTAGCCGATGCCGGTGAGCTCCTTTTGAACCGCCTTAGGGGTTTGTGTGCTGCCTGAGGGCGACTCGACGGGTACGGAGCTGTTAGGGTCTTAATCGATTTGGGGGCACCGTCGTGCCGGGGCCGACTGGTGTCCCATTAGCGCATGCCGGTGAACTCCTTTTGAACCGCCTCAGGGGTTTATGTGCCGCCTGAGGGCACTCGACCGGATACGGAGCTGTTAGGTCTTAATTGACTCGGGGCACTGCCGTGCCGGGGCCAAGTGGTGTCCCATTAGCCGCGATGCCGTGAGCTCCTTTTGAACCGCCTTAGGGGTTTGTGTGCCGCCTGAGGGGCGACTCGACGGGTACGAGCTTTAGGGTCTTAACCGACTCGGGAGCACCGTGCCGGGGCCGAGTGGTGTCCCATTAGCCGCGATGCCGGTGAGCTCCTTTCGAACCGCCTCAGGGGTTTGTGTGCCGCTGAGGGGCAACTCGACCGGGTACGGAGCTGTTAGGGTCTTAACCGACTCGGGGCACGCCGTGCCGGGCCGAGTGGTGTCCCATTAGCCGTGATGCAGGTGAGCTCTTTTGAACCACCTCAGGGGTTTGTGTGCCGCCTGAGGGTGGCTCAATCGGGTACGGAGCTGTTAGGGTCTTAACCGACTCGGGGCACCACCATGCCGAGGCCGAGTGGTGTCCCATTAGCTGCGATGCCGATGAGCTCCTTTTGAACCACCTCAGGGGTTTGTGTGCTACCTGAGGGGTGACTCAACCGGGTACGGAGCTGTTAGGGTCTTAACCGACTCGGGGCACCACCGTACCGGGGCCGAGTGGTGTCCGTTAGCCACGATGCCGGTGAGCTCCTTTTGAACTCCTCAGGGGTTTGTGTACCGCATGAGGGGCGACTCGATCGTACAGAGCTGTTAGGGTCTTAACCAACTCGGGGGCACCGCCGTGCCTGGGCCGAGTGGTGTCCCGTTAGCCACGATGCCGGTGAGCTCCTTTTGAACTGCTCAGGGGTTTGTGTGCCGCCTGAGGGGCGATCGATCGGGTACAAAGCTGTTAGGTCTTAACCGACTCGGGGGCACCATCTGCTGGACCGAGTGGTGTCCCATTTGCCGCGATGCCGGTGAGCTCCTTTCGAACTGCCTCAGGGGTTTGTGTGCCGCCTAGGGCGACTCGATCGGGTACGGAGCTGTTAGGGTCTTAACCGACTCGGGGCACCGCCGTGCCGGGGGCCGAGTGGTGTCCGTTAGCCGCGATGCCGGTGAGCTCCTTTTGAAAGACCTGGTCCTTGGACGCAAGGAAGAGTAGGTTGTGGCGTCAGAAAGGACCTCCTTTATTGCTTATGCCCCGGGGGAATACATCATTGATAATATTGGCGAAGGTTATCCGCATTCCAGGTACACAGAATGGGTTGCCCGTTGAGCTCTTCTAGTCTGTATGCCCCCGGTGGAGTGTCTCGTGACACGATAAGGACCCTCCAGTTGGGGGATAGCTTGCCCCCTCTGTAGGCTTGGAAACCTCAGCCTTCCTCAAAACCAAGTCTCCGCGGCGAAAAACCTTGAGACGAACTCGGGCATTGTATTACTTGGCCGCTTGCTGACGAAAAGTCGCCATGCGCAGCCTCGCCCAATCATGCACCTCGTCGATAAAGTCCAAATTAGCCCGAATCAGCGCGGAGTTGTTTTCCTCGTTGAAGGACTCCACACGGACTGGACAGTCCGATCTCGACGGGAATGACGGCTTTGGATCGAAGGTAAGACTAAAGGGAGTCTCGCCCATCGGGGCCCTAGGGGTTGTGTGGTAAGCCCATATCACACTGGGGAGCTCCTCCACCCATCGACCCTTGGACCAGTCCAGCCGGGTCCTGAGCCCTCTAGGATGGTACGGTTCATGACCTCGGCCTTTCGTTGGTCTAGGGTGGCCGACAGAGGTGAATCGTGATGAATGCCTAGCTCTGGGCCGGTGGGTGGGTCCTGTCCATCGGAGAGGGAGAAAAATGGCGGTTGGTGGGCTATGTCCCATTAGCAGTGGGGCTATTGGGTAGTTGGGTCCAGTCACATCAGCGGCGTGGCCAGTGGGTAGTTGGATCTGGCGTTGTCAGGCGGCGCGGGTCAGGAAGGTGGCATCCTGAACCACCAGGGCCGGCTGGGGCTGATTTGGAGGAAACGGGGCATCTCGACTCTCCCGAGAGAGCCGAGGCTGAGCTGGGTCACCAGGGATGGCCGGGGCCAACCTCGCCGACCAGGAAGTACCGGGGCGGGCTACCAGGAATGGTCGGGGCGGCTTGGTGGACTGGAGATCCGGGGCCGAGCGGGGCTGACCAGGAATGGTCGGAGCTGATCGAGGCTGGAGACGCCGGGGCCGACCAGGGATGGTCGGGGCTGACTCGGCGGGCTTGGAGCTGCCGGGGCGAGCGGGGCCGACCAGGACTGGTCGGGCCGACTCGGTGGGCCTGGAGCTGCCGGGCCTAGCGGGGCCGATCAGGAATGGTCGGGGCCGACTCGGCGGGCCTGGAGATGGGGCCGAGCGGGCTGACCAGGAATGGTCGGGGCCGACTCGGCGGGCTTGGAGACGCCGGGGCCGAGCAGGGTCTACCAGGAATGGTCGGGGTTAGCTTGGCGGACTGAGATGCCGGGGCCGAGCGGGGCCGACAAGAATGGTCGGGGCCGACTCGGCGGGCTGGAGACGCCGGGGCCGACCAGGGATGGTCGGGGCCGATCGGTGGGCTTGGAGCTACCGGGCCGAGCGGGGCCGGCAGGAATGGTCGGGGCCGACTTGCAGCCTGGAGCTACCGGGGCGACCAGGAATGGTCGGGGCCGACTCGGCAGGCCTGGAGATGCCGGGGCCGAGCGGGCGGACCAGGAATGGTCGGGGCCCACTCGGCGGGCTTGGAGATGCCGGGGCCGACGGGGCCGACCAGGGATGGTCGGGGCCGACTCGGCGGGCCTGGAGCTGCCGGGGCTGACGGGGCCGGCCAGGAATGGTCGGGCCGACTCGGCGGGCTGAGCTGCCGGGGCCGAGCGGGGCCGACCAGGAATGGTCGGGGCCGACTCGGCGGACCTAGAGATGCCGGGGCCGAGCGGGGCTGACCAGGAATGGTCGGGGCCGACTCGGGGCTTGGAGACGCCGGGGCTGAGCAGGGCTGACAGGAATGGTCGGGGTCGACTCGACGGACCTAGAGACGCCGGGGCCGAGCGGGGCCGACCAGGAATGGTCGGGGCCGACTCGGCGGGCTTGGAGATGCCGAGGCCAAGCAGGGCCGACCAGGAATGGTCGGGGCCGACTCGGCGGGCCTGGAGACGCCGGGGCCGAGCAGGGCCGACCAGGAATGGTCGGGGCCGAGTCGGAGGACCTGGAGACGTCGGGTTCAAGCGGGGCCGATCAGGAATGGTCGGGGCTGACTCGGCGGGCTTGGAGACGCCGGGGCCGACCAGGAATGGTCGGGGCCGACTCGGAGGACCTGGAGATGTCGGGGCGAGCGAGGCTGACCATGAATGGTCGGGGCCGACTCGGCGGGCTTGGAGATGCCGAGGTGCACTAATGTATTGGTTTTACCAAAATTGCCCTTGTGGCTATACCAGCCACATCACTCATATAAATCATATATAACAAATACTTATTTATAAATTCGTGGTACTATACATTAATTCACATTTCATAAACATACATCTAATTGTAAATTCATAATTTATAAATTAAATAATCTATAAAATTATAATACTTGGCTTACTTACCTCAGTATGCAAATTCCAATTGATAACCCAGCTATTTGGACACCTGGGCACCTACAGTATCATTTTACATTATTAAATTTCTAAAATCTGAATAATAAAATGATTCTTAAAACTCTACCCAGACCACTTCACGGGCCCAACTTTGGGCTCGAATATCTCTCAATGTATACACCCAAATAGGGAAACAAAATTATCCCAGAAACTAGAATCAATCCTGATTCGGGCCATAATTTTTATTTTACCATTTTCGGCCCATTACAGGGCCCAAACAGTGGCTCAAAAATGGCTCTCAGACTGGCCCAGCAAGGCCCAAATCACCAATAGCCCAGCCGGCCCAGCTTCTTCTTCTTCTTTTTTTTTATTATTGTTGTTCCCCTGTTTCAAACGAAACAGGGTTTCTTCATGCCGGTGGCCAAGGCCACCGCCGGCCAAATTGAGGGCAGCCCGCCACCGCTGGCCGAGCCAGAGCCGGCTGCCACGCCGGCCCCCTTTCTCTCTCCCTTTACAATTTCTCCCTCTTTTCCCTTTTCTCTCTCACGGGGCTATCGCGGCTAGAAGGCTTGCCGGCGGCATGGCCCACCTTTGGGGCAGCCCGGCTGCCGGTGACCAGACCAGGCCGCCGCGGCCGGCTCCTCCCTCCCTCTCTCTATCTCTAATCTCTCTCTCCCTTCCTCTCATTCACCTTGCCGCGGCATGTTTCTGTGCTGGCGGCACGGCCGGCCACCATGGCCGGCCGGACCTCCACCGGACACACGCTCGGTGCCGGTGGAGGGCACCAACCTCGTCCAGGCCCGGCGAGGCGGCGGGCATGCCGCCGGGCCTGAACAAGAATCGGCACAGGAGCAGGGGCCGAGGCTTCTTTCAGCCCGGCTCCTCTCTCTCTTTCTGACTTTCTCTCTCTCTCTCTGGCATGGACAGGGGACTTACCAGGAGTAGGCGTGCACAGAGGATGATGGGAAAGAGGCGTTCACGGATGATGGGAAGGAGGGTTCGCATGTTCCTTTAAAGGCATTGCAGAGTCCTCAAATCAAGGGATTTGAGATTTAGTTACGAGAGATTTGAAATTCAAATCCCTGGAGTCTATCTTCCGATCTCGTGATAACTCTCACGAGCAGTTAAAAATCCAGGGGATTACATTCTCCCCTCCTTATAAAAATTTCGGCCTCGAAATTGATAACTTTTATTAGAGAAAATTAAAATTCAAATTTCGTCCCAAGGAAAAATTCAAAAAGTCGTAACTACATCATTAACTATATTAAGATCAAATAGTTGTGGATACTTTTTTTCATTTCTCCTCAAGTTCCCAAGTAGCCTCCTTCTCAGAATGATTACTCCATTGCACCTTGACATAGGGAATGGTACGCCGTCTTAGAACCTGATCTTGCGGTCTACGATACGCAAGGATGCTCCTCATATGATAAATCTTTCCTCAACTGTATAGGCTCATATGCTATGACATGGCTGGGGTCAGAGATATACTTCCTCAACATAGAGACATGAAAACATTGTGTACCCCAGATAGAATCGGAGGCAGTGCCAGGCTGTAAGCAACCTCTCCAACTCTGCTCAAGATCTCAAAAGGTCCAATATAACGTGGACTCAGCTTTCCTCTAATCCCAAATCTCATCACATCTTTGGTTGGTGATACCCTTAAGAAAACATGGTCCCCAACCTGGAATTCCAATTCCCTTCTTCTGACATCAGCATAGCTCTTTTGCCTGCTCTGAGCTGTACGAAGACGCTCCCTGATCAAATGCACCTTATTACTGTTTGCTGAATCAGCTCAGGGCCTAGCAATTTTCCTTTCCCCACGTCATCCCAACATATAGGAGATCTGCACCTCCTACCATACAGAGCTTCAAATGGAGCCATCTGAATGCTGGCTTGGTAACTATTATTATATGCAAACTCCACCAAAGGTAAGTGGTTATCCCAAGCTCCACCCAAGTCCATCACACAGGCTCGCAACATGTCCTCCAGAATCTGTATGGTCCTCTCTGATTGTCCATCTGACTGGGGATGATAGGCAGTACTGAAGTTTAGTTTGGTTCCCATGGCCTTATGAAGACTCTTCCAAAACTGGGACACAAACCTGGTATCTCTATCTGATACAATAGATACCGGGACACCATGGAGTCTCACTATCTGCTCAATATACAAATTAGCCAATCTTTCACTAGAGACCCCAACTCTGAAAGGTAGGAAATGAGCTGATTTTGTTAGTCTGTCCACAATAACCCAAACTGCATCGTTACTCTTAGGAGTTTTGGGCAGACCAGTCACAAAGTCCATTGTAATCTTTTCCCATTTCCACTGTGGAATCATCAGAGACTGAAGAGGTCCCGCAGGCCTTTGATGCTCGGCCTTCACTCGCTGACACACCAAGCACTTGGCCACATACTGAGCAATCTCCCTCTTCATACCTTTCCACCAAAAATTTTCCTTTAAGTCTCTGTACATCTTAGTGCCACCTGGATGCACAGTATAGGGAGAGTAGTGAGCCTCCTTCAAAATTTCAGCCTTTAGCTCCTCAATGTTTGGCACACAAAGTCTTCCTTCAAATTTCAGGGATCCATCTCCATTACATAAAATTCATTCTGAACTCCTGACTGCACAGCTTCTTTAATCCTTTGTAAATCTGGATCTTCTATCTGAGAGGACTTGATTCTGTCAACTAGGTCGGCTGGAGTACAAGTGCTGCAACAAGCCCATCAGACTGTTGTACTCTCAGACCAACCTCCCACTTCTCCAGATCTCTCAATATGTGAGGCTGGGAAGTAATCATAGCAGCTAACTCAGAAGAGGATTTTCTGCTCAAAGCATCAGCCACTACATTGGCCTTCCCAGGATGATACTGTAGATTCAGGTCATAATCCTTCAATAGTTCCAACCACCTCCTCTGCCTTAAATTCAGCTCCTTCTGTGTGAAGATGTATTTTAGACTCTTATGATCTGTATACACATCACACGACACTCCATATAGATAATGCCGCCAAATCTTCAGAGCAAAAACCACAGCAGCCAATTCCAGATCATGAGTAGGATAATTCTGCTCATAAGGTTTCAGTTGTCTGGAGGCATAAGCTATCACCCTTTCATTCTGCATCAAAACACATCCCAATCCTTTCGAGAGGCATCAGTGTATATAGTAAAACCTTCAGATCCTTCGGAAGAACAAGAATGGGAGCTGACACCAGGCGCTGCTTTAACTCCTGGAAACTTTTCTCACACTCCACTGTCCAGTCAAACTTCACTCGCTTTTGGGTTAAGCGAGTTAGGGGTAGAGCAATGCTAGAGAAATTCTCCACAAATTTATGGTAATACCCGGCTAACCCCAAGAAGCTTCTGACTTCTGCCACATTGGAAGGTCGGCTCCAGCTGATGATAGCTTCAATCTTTTTCGGGTCCACAGATACACCATCTTTAGAGATTATATGACCCAAGAAAGATACTTGGTCCAACCAAAACTCACACTTCTGCAGCTTGGCATAAAGCTTCTTCTCTCGAAGAATCTGCAGCACGATCCTCAGGTGGTCCTCATGCTCCTTATGGCTCTTGGAATATATCAGAATATCATCAATGAAAACCACCACAAACTGATCCAGATATGGCTTAAAAATTCTGTTCATTAAGTCCATGAATGCTGCTGGGGCATTAGTTAACCCAAACGGCATCACCAAGAACTCATAGTGGCCATATCTGGTTCTGAATGCTGTCTTTGGCACATCCCCCTCCTTGACTTTGAGTTGATGGTACCCTGACCTGAGATCAATCTTTGAGAATATCCGGCTCCTTGAGTTGATCAAACAAGTCGTCAATCCTCGGCAGAGGGTACTTATTTGCACTGTTACCTTATTGATTTCCCGGTAATCAATGCAGAGTCGAAGACTGCCATCCTTCTTAACAAATAGAACTGGAGCACCCAAGGAGAAACACTGGGTCTGATAAATCCCCGATCTAGGAGCTCTTGCAATTGATCCTTCAGTTCCTTTAGCTCAGCCGGGGCCATGCGATAAGGGGCCTTGGATATAGGTCCAGTCCCAGGAACTAAATCAATGGAGAACTCGACTTCCGGTCTGGGGAAAATCAGATATTTCATCTGGAAAGATATCGGGGAATTCTCGAGCTACTGGAATATCCTCCAACTTGGTCTCTTCCTACTGAAGGTCCTTGACTACAGCAAGAAATCCTTGGCCACCACTCATCAGATACTTTCCAGCCTGCATCACTGTTATGAACACCAAGGCTAGGTGTTTCTGACCACCAGTAAAACTGAATTCAGGCTGGCTTGGAATTTTGAAGTTGACAGTCTTCCTGAAGCAGTCTACTGAAGCATGATAGGAGGCCAACCAATCCATTCCAAGGATAATATCAAAGAACTTCAGTGGTAGGACAATGAGATCCACATTCAACCTCCTATCTTCCAAGACAATTGGGCAAGATTTGCATACTGTGTCAACTTTCATAACATCTCCATTTGGAAAAGCAATATGCAACTCTTGCTCCAGAGAACTAGGTGTCAATGATGCATTCTTGTCAAGATAGATGTCAGATATGAAAGAATGCGTGGCACCCGGGTCAATTAAAGTTTGAGCATAAGTAGTACCCACTTTAATCATTCCTGGACATAAGTGTAATTTGTTTTAACATTAAGGATTGAACCTAACTTTTAATTAACTATCAATGCATTGCACTAGATAAGAATGTAATACTAGATATAACATTAAAGGGTATACCTGTCACCACAGAATTAGAGGCGGCAACGTCCTGCTAAGTGAGGTTGAAGACCCTTCCCTGGGTCCTCGGTGGCTGCTGTTGATACTGCTGGCTCGTTCCTTGACTTGAAGAAGGCTGTTGATCCTTCAAAAGGGGCAGGTGGCAATCTTATGATCAGTTTTCCCATAGACAAAGCAGGTACCAGTCAATCTGTGGCAAGGCTTTCCAGGGTGGGAGTTACCACAATGAATGCAACGAGTCTCCTTGTTCTATGGTTCAGCTGGGCCTGCTGTGCACCCTTCTTCTTGGCCTGAGCTGGGGATTGGCCAGAAGTAGGCCCTTTCCTCTTCCTCCGCTGCTCCCAATCTTTCTGAATAGCATTCATATCTCTCTCAATCACCAAGGCCTTATTCACCACCGCATTGTAAGTGAGAAGCTCAAATGCGTTGACTGCTTGCCTCAGCCTGGGTCGCAGTCCCTCAGTGAATCGGGTGATCTTGGCCATTTCATTGGTCACAATATTTGGAGCAAAATGGGCCAACCTGGAGAATTCGGCTTCATACTGGGCCACAGAAAGATCCTTTTGCTCCAATTTGATAAACTCTGATTCCATCTATCTCTGTACACTCCTGGGAAGTATTTGTCGAAGAATATCTCTCTAAACTCTTCCCAAGAAATAACCTGTCCATCCCGACGCTGCTCCTCAACTAACCACCAATCATAGGCTTCTCCCTGAAGAAGGTAGGTGGCAAATCTGATCCGCTCCATCTCCTGACTACCATGAGCTGTAAAAGCCTTCTCCATATCTCGCATCCACCGCTCAGCATCAATAGGGTTGGTGGATCCAGAGAAAGGGATAGGGGAAAACTTCTTGAAGTCTGCAAAGCTGCGGCCAACCCCTTTCCAGGATTGAGATGGAGTAGGCTGGTCTATGGAGCAGTAGAGTCAGGCTGAGTCTATGGAACAGGAGGGGCAGACTGAGTGGACAAAGCATGCAGAATCTGATGCTGCATGTCCCGCATCGACTGCGCCATACCCGAGAGAACCTGAAGCATCTCGGTATGGAGTCGCTGCTGATCAGTCCCAACTGAATTGGCAGGGGCAGCACCTCGGTGGCTTCCAAACCTCCCAGTTGGCCAGCATTACCAACCTGGGAACCCTCATCATTTTGTTGACTTCTAGTGCAACATGCCATTCCTATATCCTGATAAATTAGTTGTAATTAATATCATGGTAAACTTTAAATGTCAGGCTTTCATAATATCTGAAATTTATAATTGTCTTAATGTCATCCTAGTGTTTTGCCTAAAGTGTCATCATGTACGTATCCCTAATGTCATAACCTGGCTCTGATACCACTAAAGCTGTTACACCCCAGTCCCAAAACCCGAGCTAGGGTGACAACCCGCCGCATGCCAGGCATGCAAGACATCTCGAACTTCATCACATAAATCAATATAAAGAAAAAATTCAAATCCATGATTTATTACAAACCATAATTATCAGTCTTGGGCTACCTGTCCTGCACACAAGCAATACTAAACTATATCAATATAATGGAACTAAGTTTATTTAATAGAAGCTTCGTCTATCCCAAATATCCTTCTTCATTCCTGAGGCTCTAAAAAACATTGTGAGAATTCTATGAGTTCACACTCAATAAGTAAGCCTAATACAATTTCAAATTACATTTATCATGCTATCAACGTATTCATGTCATCAGATCAAAATAATTTGAAAGCTTAATTAAATAATAAATACTAGAATACATAATGTAAACCAAACACTGTTTATAATGTCATTATTTTTCTTTATGTGTCCCACGGCCCTACAACACTCATCTTGTATATCACTCTTAAATGTCCCCTAAGAGAAAGGATCCCAGTACCAGTGTTATGCCATATCATAATCTGTCATCAAAACATCCTACGGATGTGTGACCTCCACATATCTTTCCCTGTGGAGGTGGGTCACGTATCACTTGGCATTTTCAGTCATATGAGAACCGCAGCGACACATATACTAAATTTCACTATCATCATCATCATCGCATTTTATCATCTCGATAGTACCAACATAATTTGCAAAATTAACATAATTATATTTTTGCATATACTCATATAAGTCATATCATAACAAATACTTATTTATAAATTTATGGTACTATACATTAATTTAGAATAAATGAACTTCATTTTTCACATTTCATAAACATGCATCTAATTGTAAATTCATAATTTATAAATTAAATAATCTATAAAATTATAATACTTGGCTTACTTACCTTAGTATGCAAATTTCAATTGATAACCCAGCTATTTGGATACCTGGGTACCTACAGTATCATTTTACATTATTAAATTTCTAAAATCTGAATAATAAAATGATTCTTAAAACTCTACCCAGATCACTTTAAGGGCCCAACTTTGGGCTCGAATATCTCTCAATGTATACACCCAAATAGGGAAACAAAATTATCCCCAGAAACTAGAATCAATCCTGATTCGGGCCATAATTTTATTTTACCATTTTTGGCCCATTACAGGGCCCAAACAACTGCTCAAATATGGCTCTCGGACTGGCCCAACAAGGCCCAAATCACCAATAGCCCAGCCGGCCCAGCTTCTTCTTCTTATATCTTTTTTTTATTGATGTTCCCCTATTTCAAACGAAACAGGGTTTCTTCATGCCGGCGACCAGAGCCACCGCTGGCCAAATTGAGGGCAGCCCGACCATCGCTGACCGGGCCAGAGCCGACCGCTGCCACGGCCAGCCCTCCCTTTCTCTCTCCCTTTACAATTTCTCCCTCTTTTCCCTTTTCTCTCTCACGTGGCTGTCGCGGCTAGAAGGCGTGCCGGCGGCACGGCCGGCCACCTTTGGGGTGGCCCGGCTGCCGGTGACTAGACCAGAGCCGGCCGCCACCGCGGCCGGCTCCTCCCTCCCTCGCTCTATCTCTAATCTCTCTCTCTTCCTCTCATTCACCTTGCTGCGGCACGTTTCTGTGCTGGCGGCACGGCCGGTCACCATGGCCGGCCGGACCTCCATCGGACACACGCCCGGTGCCGGTGGAGGGCACCGACCATCGTCCAGGCCCGGCGAGGTGGCGGGCACGCCGTCGGGCCTTGACAAGAATCGGCACAGGAGCAGGGGCCGAGGCTTCTTTCAGCCCGGCTTCTCTCTCTCTTTCGCTAACTTTCTCTCTCTCTCTGGCATGGACAGAGAGACTTACCAGGAGCAGGCATGTGCACGAGGATGGTGGGAAAGAGGCATTCAAGGATGATGGGAAGGAGGCGATCGCATGTTCCTTTAAAGGCGACGCAAACTCCTCAAATCAAGGGATTTGGGATGCCGTTAGTTACGGGGAGATTTGAAATTCAAATCCCTGGAGTCTATCGTTCCGATCTCGCGATCAACTCTCGCGAGCAGTTAACGAAATCCAGGGGATTACATATGTCCTTTGCATAACTTGGTGTAAAAATTTTAATTGATGAATATTATGAAAACATGAATCAAGATTCTAAACCTGCTAAAGATTAGGTAATATGACTTCTTAATGATATTTATGCTTTATATGATGATAAAATTCGTGGATCTAGAATATCTGCTCAAAGCTCTGCTCTTCTAGATCTTGTTTGTTATCTATTTTTTATTCATTGCACAAAGAATACATACACATGTTTCATCTTCTTCATCTTTAAGTAATGAATTAAAATTTTATTTACGAAATGATCTTTATTATGCATACAATGAAGATCAAATAAAAAATCAAGATGTATTAGCTTGGTGGAAGAATGTTAAAAATTAATATCCTATTATGTTTGCTATTGCACGGGATATTTTAGCTGTGTCGATGTTCACAGTAGCATCGAAATCCGCTTTCAGTGCAGGTCGGCGTGTTCTGAATGAAAAGAGAAGTAGAATGACTGGCGAGACTGTTGAGGTGGTTGAGATGCTTCTCTGCTTTAAAGATTGGTTGGATGCTGAGGTAAGGCTTCAAGATAAAGGTGGACATAACATAACCAATACTACAGTGAGTCATCTCTATTTTTAATTATATATTTTTATTTTTTTAATTATTAAAGTGAGTCATCTCTATTTTTTTTTCTTCTTTCTTATTATATTATGGAGGTCAAGCCTAGCTTCCCTTTCTTCATGTACCATTTTGATTTTAAATTAATAAACTGGTAGGGTCTATGCCAAACCCCCATCATTAAAGTGGCTTCACATTAATAAATTCCTTTGTTTCCAATAATTTTTTAATTTATTAAAAAATATTTTTTTACTTAAATTTTTTTATTAGACCCTTATGGGTTGTGCCAGATTGGCATGGCCTAGGCCCATGTGGACCATGCCAGCCTAGGCCCATCACGGGCCGTATTGGGCTTGGTCCACGGGTCAAAATTTTTAAGCCCGGCACAACATGGTTTAATGGGTTATGCTTGGCACAGCCGAACCTGTAGCAGACCGGACTGTGCCAGGCATGGCCCGGTTCGTGCTGGGCGGCACGGTCTAGTTCTCATCTCTACCCATAATCCATTTAAGTGTAGGCACGGTATAGTGCCCATCTCTACCCATAATCTATCTAATTTCTACATTATCTTCATGTTATTTTCAAAGTGGTTTTTTTAAAAATATATGTTCAGAATTATTTTTTTTATATAAGTTTTCTGTGTTTTTTATTTCCTTGTAAAACTTTTCACTAAAAAATGAGTTTCAGAAACTCTTTTTCTAAAAGGAAAAAAAAAAAAAAAAAAAACCAACGAGCAAGGGAAGAGAAGAGTTGGAGTGACGGTGGGTGGTGCTCCCCTCCGCTTCTTGGTTGGCGAGCGTTCAGATTTTTAGCAGAATCCCGATCATCCATCAGATTTTGGCCCGACAAGTGCGATCACGACTTCACTTTATTGAACAAATAGAGCTCCACATTGATAAGGCCATGCGCATGATAAGGAGGCATACATCCATGAGATAACCCTAAACCCTCTTCATTTCATTCTCCTCTTTGCCACCGAACCATTATGTAACCCGAGTTATGCAAGTACGTTAGCTTCTCATGCCCACGATGCCTCTATTGATACTTATTGAGGGGTAAAACCGTTATTGCATTGATAACAGTGCGAAGGGGCTAAGATCAGCCCCATCCCTCCACCCACTACGTTACACCTATGAAGAAAGAGCCAACTAATGTGGTCCGGCGGGCCGAGCAACTTATGGTTCAGTTCTACCGAGCCATCCATAGCTCGGCTCTCCCCGAGCTTCCATTGCTCGGCTTTCTCGAGCTTCCATAGCCCGGCTTCCTCCGAGCTTCCCATAGCCTGGCCTCCCCGAGCTTCCCATAACCCGGCTTCCACGAGCTTTCCATAGCTCGGCTTCTTTCGAGCTTCCCATAGCTCGGCTTCCCCCGAGCAATCCATGACTCGATACTCACCTCCGTGGAATCCGATGCGGGAGAGCCTAGGCCTATCGTAACAGAATCTCAAACAAAGAATCATATTGAGGAGTGGTCTAGGATCTAGAATAATGGCCTAGGACCTACGCACTCATCAGATCTCAGGCCATCAGGGGGCCCTTCCAGCCATCGATCTTTTAACAGACAAGATATGGATCCCACCGCCTTCATAATAGCTTGATTCGAATCCTAACAACCTTCGAACCTTCTAGAAGGCGCTCAAGATCCAGGTGATTGCCTATAAATACAACATTTCCAGATTCTCTCAGGTATGCGCTGACAGCCTCCGGCTCACTCTCACTCTCACTCTCGCTCATTCTCTATCTCCTCCACTGCTCATCGGTGCTTCCCTGGAGCTCCCGATTGGCCACCCCTGGAAGGACTCCCCAGAGGGATCCTTCTCCCCATTTTCTGTTGATCGCTGATCCCCACTGACTTGAGCGTCGGAGGGTCTTTCGCGGAGGGCCACCCCCAATGCCTCTCGTGTGAGGACTTCTGTGCAGGTCTGCCCAGGAGGAAGCCCTGATTAGGAGACTGACCGCGCCCGAGTCGGAGGACAGATCCCGATGGCAACAATACTTTTTTTCTGAATTTTATAATAACAGATGAGATTACTTCGCTTGGATGATTCTTTTTTTTAACCCAAAGAAAGAAGGGGAACCATTTCCTTGCATTCAATGAAAGGAGTGTTAGGGAATCCTAAAGTTTTCCATTGAAAAAAGCTTCTGATGCTCAAGTTAATGATATAGACAGAGAAACCCTAATAAGTAGGCTATTTTCTTATAGGAGTGGGTTTATTATAGGATGAATTCTAATCAAACTTGGGCAGATTGGCTGTTACAAAAGAAAGCCTTCATCTCTATTTAAGATTTCTTCTCATCATATTAGAGTCTAACTTTACCACCTATCATCATAAGTTTTGACCTTTAGATCAGCCCAAATAAATTATAGTGGGAATAAGGTAGTATAGGAAGAATGAATGGAGTTTATTATGGATGGAGTTTATCATGGGTGCTTTAAGAAACCTGATATGGCTGATCGAGCCGTGTTAGAGTTGACGGAAGAAGTAACTGACGGAATCCCAGCCTCGGCCTCCGAGGCCCCCTCAGCCTCCGAGACCTCCTTGGCCTCGGACCCAAGTTCCCTTAGCCTCAGACAGCATGTCACCTCGGCCTCAGACCCAAGTCCCCTCAGCCTCGGACCCAAGTCCCCTCAGCCTTCGGCTGCGGATCTACTCGGCCTCGGACCTTATGTCCCCTCGGCCTCGGACCCAAGTCCCCTCAGCCTCGGACCTCATGTCCCCTCGGCCTCGGACCTCATGTCCCCTCGGCTTCGGATCCAAGCCCCTCGGCCTCCGGCTACGGATCCCCTCGGCCTCCGGCTGTGGATCACCTCGGCCTTCGACCTTATGTCCCCTCGGCCTCGGACCTCATGTCCCTTCGGTCTCGGACTTCAGGTCCCCACTATCTCAAGCCACCTTACACTATCACGTAGCCCACCAACCACCTGCAGCTACCACATGACCCACTAACTATCTGCGATTGCGCGTGGCCATTATCTATAACAGTGCCTATCTGACATGATTAGGCCCACCTGCCACATGTGGCGCTGCGCATGGCAATGACTGGCGGGGCAAGACACCTCTGATATGCTCAGAGTTGGTTGCGACTTGTCTTTGTCAGTCTGGCCACCTGCTCGCTATCAGACAACAACGCCTCGGAATTAGCCACCTTCCGAAAGCAGGAAAGGGGATCTTCGAACAGGTATAAGAATCTACACTCACAACGAGGGAAGAGATCTGAACTCAAGCTCTTTAGCTATTTTCCATTAGCCCTATTTTCTTCACTATTCCCGAGTTGCTTGCTTGAGTGTCGGAGGGTCCCCATCGGTGCAATCGATCTTCGGAAACTTTCTTGCAGAAGCTTCATCGAGGAAGAGAATCCTCGTTTCCCGATGTTATATGAACGCGACTTGGCGGCAATAGATCGAAGCCCGGGAAGGCATGCAACTGCTCACCGCTGCTCATAGAGACGCCCGTGAGCTGGAGGTTATCCTCCGATAAAAGTTGATTGCAGTAGGGGACCACAACAGTCAGTAGCTACCCGAGTGCCTCCTTGTCCCTCGGGGCCACCAACTGATCCTTGTTCGATCTGGTGTTCGGGTCCCCCCACCTCGGCCTCACCCCATCAAGGTCGGCAAAAAAGAAGCGGGTCTTCCACCCCTTAACAGAAGAGGGCATGCCTAACTTAAGGGTTCGGACGAGCCTAGGCTGGAATAGCCACCAGCCCGAATGCTGTCGGAGGGTATAGAGAGAAAAGAAAAGTGAAACCCTGGTTTCGATGCCCTAAAAATGATAGAGCACCATGAAGCCGTAGATGGTCCGAATGAAGTTTGGAACCAACTGCGTGGGCGTCAAAGAGTACCGATCGAGGAGGTTATTGAAGAAGGGGTGATAGGGCAGGCGGAGACCTATCCTAAGAGAGACCTCGTAGACGACAACTCTACTAGGTTGGGAGGAGACTACCCTATCGTTGGGGTAGAGAGGAACAGCCGGACGCTGCTAGGGATCTGGTAACATGCCCTAATGTTGGCTAACTCTTGGCCCATTACGGTGGAGGCAATCCCCTCCGGGGTTCCGCCCCCACCCTCGATGAGGCATTGGCGGCCGTTGGATGACCCCTAGCGGGAGCCCGACCAGCGATTCGTCGTTGGGATAGAGGAACACGATCCTCGGAAGAAGAAGAGGAGGACCATGAAGGTTGAGGAGAAGGGGAAGTCTGCGGTCGCGAGGAAAAAAGGTCATCAGGAGGGACAGAAGAAGACTAGGACGGAGAGGAGGCCATGGGAAAAGCTTGGGATGATCAGGGGAACTAACCTGGATTAGAAGGAAGAACAACAAGGATGGCGAGATTTGGGGAAAGATGCGGATAGGGCGATAGCTCGAGGAAGAAGATGATCTTGGGGGCAGAATGCCAAGTTCAGAGCTTTCCCCCGGCTTTACTAGTTTCGAATCATCCCACCTAGCCTAGCTGGCCACGCGGACCCCCGCCATAGGCGGTATCGCCTCGGCAGGTTCTCGGCATGTGGGGCGCTCCGCCTTCGGCCAATCGCAGAGCATCGCTGGCGTCAACGCTATAATGGCAATGATGACGGTTTCTTTTCGTATGTTTCAAAAGGACACCCCCATTTCGAGATGGATCCCCATAGATCTGACGGTTTGCAGGGGCAGTAGCACTGTGGTGCCCAAGTCACCTACGCTAAGAAATCACTATACCTAGGGACACGCATCCCTCTGCGATTGACAGCACATCAGGATCAGCCACCAGGGAGCTTACGCCCCTTTCGCCTGGTAGGAGTGGGCCCGCATCGTCTCAGGGGCGAGGGGGCATCTGATGTGGCTGATCAAGCCGCGTTAGAGTTGATGAAAGAAGCAACTGACGGAACCCCAGCCTCGGACTCCGAGGTCCCCTCGGTCTTGGCCTCCGAGATCCCCTCGTTCTTCGAGACCCCTTGGTCTCGGACCTCATGTCCTCTCGGCCTCGGACCTCATGTCCTCTCGGCCTCGGACCCAAGTCCTCTCAGCCTCGGACCCAAGTCCCCTCGACCTTCGGCTGCGGATCCCCTCAGCCTCGAACCTTATGTCCCCTCGGCCTCGGACCTCATGTCCCCTCGACCTTGGACCCAAGTCCCCTCGACCTCAGACCCAAGTCCTCTCGGCCTCCGGCTGCGGATCCCCTCGGCCTCGAACCTTATGTCCCCATTGGCCTTGGACCTCATGTCCCCTCGGCCTCAGACCCAAGTCCCCTCGACCTCCGGCTGCGGATCCCTTCGACCTCGGACCTAAGTCCCCTCGGCCTCGGACCTCATGTCCCCTCAGCCTCGGACTCCAGGTCCCCACTACCTTGAGCCACCTGATACTACTACGTGGCCCACTAACCACCTGCAGCTGCCACGTGGCCCACCAACTATCTACGATTGCGTGTGGCCATGACATGTAACAGTGCCTGTCTAACATGACTATGCCTATCTGCCACCTGTGGCACCGTGCCTGGCAGATAACTGGCGGGGCAAGATGCCTCTGACATGCTCAGTATTGGTTGCGATCTGTTTTTGTCAGTCTGGCAACCTGTCCGCTACCAGATAACAATGCCTCGGAATTAGCCACCTTTCGAGAGCAGAAAAGGGGATCTTTGAACAGTTATAAGAACCTACACTCACAACGAGGGAAGGGAACTTAAGCTCTCTAGCTATTTTCCATTAGCCCTATTTTCTTTACTGTTTCCGAGTTGCTTACTTGAGCATCAGAGGATCCCTATAGGTACAATCGGTCTCCGAGGACTTTCTTGCAGGAGCTTCGTTAAGGAAGAGAATCTTCGTTTCCCAATGTTATAGGAACGCGACTTAGCGACAACAAAACCCATAAAATAGTGCGCCATTTATTTCAATTTTATTAGTCTATATAGAACACTGTAACAATAATAACAAGGTATTAGTTTTAAACTACATGGGATAGGCAACTTGATTTTATTTTCTCTATTTTACTTGGTTTAGAATTATACATTTTGTAAAATATAAAAACATCAAGTTTTTCTTTACTACTTTTTTATATAATTTTAGATCTATTTCTAATTTTTTTATTTATATTAAATAACTTCTTTATTCTGGTGCATTTTTAAATCTATATTATACATAACAAAACTATTTAAAGTATCTTTTTCTTAATTTATTCTTAATTTAGTGCTACATTTATCTTTTTATGAATACCTTCATTTTTTATTCTAACTTATTTTATATTATCATATATTATTTTTAATATTTTCATTTTAATCATACTCTTCTAATATACCATCATTTTCTAACTATTAGCATTATGTATTAAAGGATAGTTGGTCTTATATCATCTTATAAATTTTTTCTTCAACGTGAAAGTATCCTGTAATCATATAATACCGTAATTTTACCTCTTCATTTTATTTAACTTGTTTCAATCTTATAATCAACATCCTTCTCAATTTCCTTTTTTAAAATAATTGATGTAAATATAAAAATGATTATTTTTAGGAATTTCCTAATCTTTCGTTTTCATTTAGCCTTTATCTCTATATCTATTTTTACTAAAATTATATTTCATTTTTTTAGTCCTACTTAATCTAAAACCCTTAGGTTCTAATGCACTTTTCTACAATCCAATTTATGATTAATATTAATTTTAGTTTTACCTATTAATATTATATCATTTATATAGTATGCAAGATAGATTACCATCATAAATATATCTAGCAAAAGCATCTATAACTAGTATAAAATGGTAAGAACTACTTCATCATATATATCCTTAATTATATTAATATATATAACAGACTATCCTATACACTTTCTCTAAATAATCATACAAAATCTTACCTTTGTTCTCTATACTTTCCATTAATCTCTTAAGAAAAATAAGTTTTATGTTGATCTCAATCTATCTAATTATTCTTTCTTAAAGTTTTAAAATATAATTCATGAATTTAAACATCACGATAGTGAGACTAATTATAAATATCATATTTATTCTTATAAATTAATAGTACAATACTCTTGTTCTGTTTATAAAGTACTTTCTTAATCTCTAAGATCTTATAAATAAATTAGACAGCTAAGATTACTCTCACATTATTTAGATAATTTCAAACATTAGTAAAAATTTATCAAGTTCCATTATTTTTTATATATTCTTTTTTTATATAAACTTTTTTCTTTAAAATATCCTATTTCTATTAATATACTTAATATTGCTATCCTTAACGATGTTGTATGACATTTAAAAATATTTATATGATTTTTTATTTAACAATTTATTAAAATAATATTTATCTTTTCTTAAATATTATAATGAATATTATTAAATGTCTTTTGGGTTATGAAGTGCTTTAGTGAACCATTTAGCCTTCCTAATTCTCTCTTCTTCTTGATTGGTTAATCGAAATGGAGCATGGTTAAGCTAGTTTAGGTAGTGTTTGAAATAGGGGATAATAGGGGATATCCCATCTTATTTCCAAAAGTCATAACTATAAGGAATAGCTAGGAATAAAATTAACCAAATGGATAATCCATGGCATGGTTAACCATGGGATATCCCCTCAATTTATTCCTAGAAAATGAAGGAATAGCTGGTTATCCCTCCAAATAAGAGTAAAAAAAGGTTATCCTATGCATTTACCTTTTTACATTTGATATGATCAATGTGATAGCCAAGGGATATTCCTAGGGATAGCCAGGGGACAAACTCTATCCTGTACACTTATCCATAGATAATATTTTTTCTATCAAACATTACCTTAGTGGTATGATGCTTGCGTCCCATTATTCGAGGCATGCAATCTATTTGTGGTGCATCATAAGGAAGAAGATTGTTTATAATTATTTCTAAATAAAAAACTTTCTTTGAAATTATCATTTATTTTATGACATAAATTAATATCCTTATTTGATCAACTTGGATGAGTTTATTAGAGAATAAAATAGTAGATTAAAATATTCTTTCTAATGCAAAGTGATTATCAAAACAATAAATATGGTGGTGTTATTAATTTGCTGGTAATGATGTATCCTACATAATCAATAAAAAATTAATAAAAAAATATTTCATTCAAATAGATATAAAAATTGCTAATAAATAAATGCTATAATGGACTAAAAATGAGATAGTGATTATTTTTTAAAATTTTATAATAATAACGATAGAGCATGACAATTGGACAAACTTGCCATATTTAATAGCTATTTTAAAAGTTATCTTATTTTAAATTTTAAAAAAAAGGCTATTAAGAAGGAGCAAGAGTAGGGTGCAACTTGGGCCGGGTTCAATCCAAACCCGTCCCGTCGAACCCGATTTACAGCAGTGTTTAAACTCATATTTGTCCAACCCCAACCCAAAAGACCCGGGTTTAACCCGATCCGATTTGCAATTGATCCGGGTTAGGGTTGACCGCAACATGAACCCGAGATAACCCGAACTCGAGGTTTACTCGAATGGGGGTAGCTTATCGACATCAAATTTTTGGGGGCATTGAAGGCGCAAATCAGGTCGGACGAGATAACCAACTTGAGGGGGCAAAGCCATCGGTCGCAGGCAAAGAAAAGGATAAACATAAAGGCAGATCACTCGCACATTTCATTTCATTTCTTGCCTCCTTTTCTTTGTTTATGGCATCTCTTTCTTTTTTTGTTTCGGGTAAGATTTTTTTTAATACAATGTTAAAGCCCCGAGTCCAGCTTATGTGTTCGGCAAGGAATTTTGTTTTTCCATCTTTGGGATCCATAATTAGGTATTTATTTACTTTGGAAAAAGCATTTTGTTTTTTTTTTTTTTTTTTCTTTGTCAACCCGAATTTCAATCTGAAACTCAATCCGAACCCGATTTTTAAAAATAGGGTTAGAATTGAGGTTTTACAAATAGGGTGAGGGTTATGGTTAGGATTGATATTGTATAAATATGGTTAGGATTGAGAAAAATCCGAGTTTATAAGTCCGAGTTGCATCACTAAGCAGGAGCTTTTCGTAGCTATTTGATTGGTTGGAACGATGCAGCATCATCAATTTTGATTCAGGTATTCGTTAGGATAAAATTAAAATTTAATTTTAATTTCATCTTAATTAAAATTATGTATTAAAAGAATTTAAAATTCAAACGCTCACGTAAGATTACAAGTCCATTTAATCTATTTATCAAAATATCCCTCAATTGAAACCCAACACCCACTGTCTTTTGAACTGACATCCTCTTACCCTCCTCTTCTTGCTCCTACTTCTAAAAAATAATTAAAAATATATAAAAAAAACGAGTTGATTTCTGTGTTGACATTATTAGCTGTTTCTCACCAAATACCAATGAGATATAGTTGACAACAGTTGATATTTCAATAAAATTAATTTGTTTTATCTTTTTATGATTGATTTGATTATATATATATATATATATATAAACTTTTGGTATATTTTAAACATATTTATCGGAAGTTCAGTTGATTCGTTGCGTCAATTCTAGTTCTCGTTTGAATCCCGGTAAATCCCGGTAAGTGGAGGAATGGACAATTATAGAAAAATTCAATTGAGGACTTATTTGATTCGGTATTAAAATTAGTATCAAAATCAAAATTATTTTTTATTAAAATAAAAATTGAAACCACTCATCCACTCGATTCGTATAAGAATCAAAATCAAAATTAAATTAATTTATATTATTATTTTTTGATTTGCTCAAACTTCAGACTAAAATTAAACTATACTTTTTAATTTTGTTCAGAATTCAAAAAAAAATAAAATAGTTTGTAATAATTGATTGTAAAAGGTCGATAATTTTGCAACATGGTGTTTTGGCTATAATTTTATTTTATAATTTTTGATGTGACTGGTATAGCCACAAGGGCAATTTCGGTAAAATCAAAATATTAGTGCGCCCGGCATCTCCAAGCCTGCTGAGTCGGCCCCGCTCGGCCCCGGCAGCTCCAGGCCCGCCGAATCGGCCCTGACCATTCCTGATCGGCCCCTCTCGTCCCCGGCATCTCCAAGCCTGCCGAGTCGGCCCCGACCATTCCTGGTCGGCCCCGCTCGGCCCCGACGTCTCCAAGCCTACCGAGTCGGCCCCGACCATCCCTGGTCGGCCCCGCTCGGCGTCTCCAGCCTGCCGAGTCGGCCCTGACCATTCCTGGTCGGCCCCGTTCGGCCCTGGCGTCTCCAAGCTTGCCGAATCGGCCCCGACCATTCCTGTCGGCCCCGCTCGGCCCCAGCATCTCCAAGCCTGTCGAGTCGGCCCCGACCATTCTTGGTCGGCCCCTCTCGGCCCCGGCATCTCCAAGCATACCGAGTCGGCCCCGACCATCCCTGGTCGGGCCCGCTCAGCCCCGGTGTCTCCAGCCTGTCGAGTCGGCCCTGACCATTCCTGGTTGGCCCCTCTCGGCCCCTGCGTCTCCAAGCCTGTCGAGTCGGCCCCGACCATTCCTGGTCGGCCCCTCTCGGCCCCGGCATCTCCAAGCCTGCCGAGTCAGCCCCGACCATTCCTGGTCGGCCCCGCTCGGCCCCAGCGTCTCCCAGCCTGCCGAGTCGGCCCCGACCATTCCTGGTCGGCCCCTCTCGGCTCCGGCGTCTCCTAGCCTACCGAGTCGGCCCCGCTCGGCCCCGATAGCTCCAGGCCCGCCTAGTCGGCCCCGACCATTCCTGGCCGGCCTCACTCGGCCTCGGCGTCTCCAAGCCCGCCGAGTCGGCCCCGACCATCCTGGTCGGCCCCTCTCGACCCCGGCATCTCCAGTCCGTCGAACCAGCCCCGACCATTCCTGTCGGCCTCGCCCCGGCACTTCTTAGTTGGCGAGGTTGGCCCCGGCCATCCCTGGTCGACCCAGCTCAGCCTCGGCTCCCTCGGGAGAGTCGAGACTTCCCAGTTTCCTCCAAATCTGCCCCAGCACGGCCCTGGTAGCTCAGGACGCCATCTCTCTGACCCGCGCCGCCTAACAACGCCAGATCCAACTACCCACTGGCCACGCTGCTGATGGGACTGGACCCAACTACCCAATAGCCCCACTAGCTGATGGGACTTAGCCCACCAACCGCCATTTTCTCCCTCTCCGATGGGACAGGACCCACCAACGAACCCAGGTTCACACAACTCCCAAGAACTCCGCGGACATTCCCTTTTCACGGAATCCCATGTGATCTTGCAAGTGTCAACCCCTATAAAGAGGTGAATCCACTCAATAATTAGGTATGAGCGATAACCCCAAGAAATCGCTATCCTAGCACCCAGAGAGGAATCCCTCCTCCCCGGGAACACTTTTTTCATTTGAAAGAGCTCATTCGAGCTCCTCCTCAGCTGTGACCTCGATTGCTAACTTGAGCGTCGGAGGGTCCCACCGGAGAATCCCTTCGGTCTTGGGGCTTTTTGCAGGCAACTCGGTGGAGCAAAGATCCTCTGATCAATCCGCTTTCTCATCCCAACGTTCAGGACCAGTGATCGGGCGTCATCAGATTGGCGCGCCAGGAGGGGGCAGTGCAGGACGCAGCAGGTATCTCAGGGCCTCCCGTGCTACATCTCGCCGAACTCTACTCCCCCCTTTTTTCTTCTTGAAGCCATGGTGGTGACACGAGCTCAGGACGCTTCTGTCAGCTGTCCAGCGGGGCTTCCCCCGCCAGTTAGGCAGCAGGAGGCCAATCCCCCTGCTACCGATCCTCCCATCACCTGCCCACCACCAGATGCAGCTGTCAAACTGCGGAGCACTAGGACCCTCTCCCAGCAAGTCCAAACTCTCACGCTATGGTCCACGGACTCCAGCAGCAGCAGTCCGTGGCCACCCAGCACCAGACCGCTCCCCCGCCAGTCAGCAGTCGGCGAGGGGAGGCTCTCCTCGGCGGGAGGCCGATCGGCGGCGTCGTCCCAGCTTCCCCTAGGAAGCCTCGCCGCGAGCCCCCCAAGCGGCCACGGTCCCCTGATCGGCCCCAGCAAACTTCCTCCCGAGCCGCATCATCAGGAGGAACCAAAGTGGAAGTCCCGACTCCCGCGTCTCCTCCTTCTCTTCTTCTCTTCTTCCTCCTCCGAGCCATCCCGGAGGGCCCCGACAATCAACCGCCAGGCGGAGGAACGCCTGGACGAGTACAATAGGCGACTAGATGAGCTCGCCAGGAAAATCAATCACCAACCGGAGGAAGAGTTTGACACCCGTCCTCCTTACACCCGCCGGATATTGGAGGAGCCTGTTCCCTCCAGATTCCGCTTCCCCCAGGTAGACCCGTACGATGGTACGATAGATCCTCTCGACCATCTCGAGAGCTATAAAGCAATGATGCAAGTCCAAGGCGCTTCGGACGCCCTTCTCTGCAAAGCCTTTCCCGCCACTCTACGGAAGGCCGCTCGCGCGTGGCACTCGCGCCTGCCCCTCACAGCATCGACTCCTTCCGAGAGCTGGAGAAGGCCTTTCTGGCACATTTGATGCCTGCCGGTGGATCCCAAGGGTGCGGACAGCCTCTTCTCGTCGCCAGAAGGAGGGGGAGTCCTGCGGGACTTTGTGTCCCGTTCAAGGCTGCCGCCCTCGAAGTCTACCATCTCGATGACACGGTGGCGACGTTGGCGCTGAAGCGGGGACTCCTCCCATCCCGCTTCACCTTCTCCTTGGACAAGAAGCCCCGAGCTCTTACTCCGACCTCCTCCTCCGGGCTCAAAAGTACATCCGTGCGGATGAAGCCGACTTCACCCGCCGAGAATCTTCAAGGAGCTCCAGCCACAAGCCCGCTCGCCCTGAGCCGAGTGGACCCCCTCGACACATCTGACCCGCCTCGCCGATCCGACAACAGGCGCCGAAGCCCTGTCCCCGATGAGAGCAAGCTCACGCCTCTCTCGCCCCTCGATCCCACATCCTGATGGAGATCGAGGGCGAGCCTTACCTCCAGCGTCCTCCTCCCATGAAGAAAGGTCCTCCCCGCGACAAAAGCCGTTACTGCCGATTCCACGGGATTATGGCCATGACACCGACAGCTGCTACAGCTTGAAGTGGGCCATCGAGGAGCTCATCCAGCGGGGCTACCTCGGCAAGTATGTTCAGAAGGCGCCACAGCCGCTGCCGGCCCTCATGGGGCCTCCACCTGTTCAAGCCGCGGTCGACAACGCCCCACGGAACGGACGTCGGAATGGTGTCCTGGGGATCAGCCTCTGCATCTAAGCGGCCGAGAGGGGAGGAGGCGCCGAATAATGTAATTCCTGGGGGAATCTGCTGTTATGGAAAATGTAAACAATGAAGGCGTCGTCGTCTCTATGACGATCGCCAAGCACCCTGTAAAAAGGATATTAGTTGATAGTGGCAGCTCAGCTGACATCCTTACTTACGACGCTTTTGTTCGGATGGGATTATCTCTAGACTCCCTTCAGCCTGTGGCAGCCCCGTTGGTCGGGTTCACTGGGGACTCTGTAAGGGTTGAAGGCGAAATACCTTTGCCTATGACAGCCGGAACCCGCCATGCCAAAGCACAGTGATCATGAAATTCCTGGTCGTGAGGGTCCCCTTGGCATACAACGCCATTCTCGGGCGTCCAGGTCTGAACCTTTTGGATGCAGTTATCTCCACCCGACGTTTACTGGTGCAGTTCCCCACTAGCGAGGAGTTGGAGAGATGCGCGGTGAGACCAGCCCGGTCCTGCCCTTTATCACGCGGCATCAAGTCCTTTGGAAGCTGAACCAGCTTTAGAAGCATCCGACCCCAGAGACTCTAGCAAGGGAGGGGAACCAGCCGAGCACCTCTTAACTTTCCCTCTTGGAGATGACCCGGCAAGACCGTCCGTGTCGGCGGACTCCTTCCCAGGAGGACCGGGAGCGCCTCTTAGCTTTTGCGGGCTAACTCGGACGTTTTCGCTTGGTCAGCGTCTGATATGCCCGGCATCCCTCGAAGGTATCACCCACAAGCTCAACATTGACCCACGGCACCGTCCAATCCGCCAAAGGAAGAGAAGCTTTGCTCCTGATCGACAAAAGGCTATTGATGAGGAAGTCAACAAGCTTCAGTGCCGGCCACATCCGGGAGGCACACTACCCTAGCTGGCTGGCCAATGTGGTCATGGTGCGTAAGGCAAACGGGAGCTGGAGAATTGCATAGACTTCACCGACCTCAACAAGGCGTGTCCCAAAACAGCTTTCCCCTGCCAAGGATTGATCAGCTGGTGGATTCCACCTCCGGTCACGAGCTCCTCAGCTTCATGGACGCCTTCTCCGGATATAATCAGATAAGGATGGACCCCAGCGACGAAGAGCACACCTCCTTCGTGACAGAGAAAGGCATTTATTGCTACAAAGTGATGCCTTTTGGCCTCAAGAATGCGGGGCAACCTACCAAAGGTTGATGAACAGAGTGTTCCAGGACCAGCTAGGCCGGAACATGGAAGTCTATGTGATGACATGCTGACAAAGAGCACCCGCGCCTCCGATCACGTCTCTGACTTGGAGGAAACCTTTAACAACCTCCGTCATTTCCAAGTCAAGCTGAACCCCAAGAAGTGTGCTTTCGGGGTTTATGGTGACCCAGCGGGGATCGAGGCGAACCCAGAGAAGATCAGTGCCATACTCGACATGAGGCCACCATCCAGCAAGAAGGAAGTGCAGCGGCTAACAGGGGGGATAGCGGCTCTAAGTCGTTTCCTCTCCAAATCGGCCGAGAGATGCTTGCCTTTCTTCAAGGCCCTGCGGAAGGTGAACAGCTTCGAGTGGACGGACGACTGCCAGAAAGCCTTCGACGGCTTAAAGGCGTTCCTGTCCTCCCCACCGCTCCTCTCCAAGCCAAGAGACGGGGAAAGTCTCTTCCTCTACTTAGCCGCTTCTTCGGAAGCCGTTAGCTCAGTCCTGGTGCGTCTCGACGCTGACGGAACCCAGAGGCCCGTCTACTATGTGAGCAAGGTCCTCATGACGCCGAAGTCAGGTACTCCAAACAGAGAAAGTTATTTTCGCCTGATAGTTTCTGCCCGGCGTCTTCGCCCATATTTCAAGCCCATCCTATCGTGGTGCTCACGGACCAGCCCCTCCGAGCCATCCTGGCCCGTCCGGATACCTCGGGTCGACTCGCCAAGTGGGCCATCAAGCTAGGAGAGTTCGACCTCTCTTTCCAGGCACGACCGGCTCTGAAGTCCCAAGTTTTGGCCGACTTCCTAGTTGAGTGCACTTGGGCGGAGGAGGCGACTGAAGGAGGTTGCCAAGGAACAGCCGAGCCGAGCCAAACGGCGATGGAGAAACTTGGATCCTTCATGTGGATGGCGCATCAAACTCTCAGGGAAGCGCGCCGGCCTCATTCTTGCCGGCCGGGGGGGGAGAGAGGACCGAATGCGCCCTGAGATTTCTATTTTGAAGCCACCAACAACCAAGCTGAGTACGAAGCCCTGCTGGCCGGATTAAGGCTAGCCCAGGAGTTGGAATAAGCACTCAGAGCTTTCACGGACTCGCAACTCGTCTCCGGCAAATCAACGGAGAGTATGAGGCGCGTGACCCCGTTATGACTCAATACTTGAAAAGGTTCAACTCTTGACCTCCCGCTGCCTTACTTCAGCATCAGTTACATCCCCGAGTGAAATGCAAGGCCGACATCCTCTCTCGACTGGCTACCTCTGCCGACGGCATGGCAAGGGATGCTTACATTGAATATTAGAAAGGCCCAGCATAGAGGATAGCGAGGAAGTCCTCCCGCTCACCCAAGAGCCTACATGGATGGATGCCTATGTCCGCTACTCACTGATGGCACCTCCCTGATGACCGCAACGAAGCCAGATTGCTCAAGTGGAGGGCCTCCAAGTTCATCCTCCTCGACGGGCGCTATACAGAAGGTCATTCTCCTACCCCTTGCTTAAGTGCGTAGGCCCGCCGACGCCGACTACATCCTCAGAGAAATCCACGAGGGCATTGTGGAAATCATCTGGGGGGCAGATCCTTAGCCCAGAAGGCTCTCCGTCAGGGATACTTCTGGCTCACTATGAAGGAGGACGCGGCCAAGCTAGTTCAAAGGTGCGATGGTTGCCAGCGCCACGCACACATCCAACGTCAGCCATCTACCCCGCTGAGCCCACTCTCGGCCCCATGGCCTTCGCCAGTGGGGAATGGACATCCTTGGCCATTCCCCCCAGCTTCAGGGCAGCGGAGATTCTTGCTAGTCGCCATCGACTACTTCACCAAGTGGGTCGAGGTCGAGGCGTGGCCAAATCACTGAAAGCAAAGTTAAGGCTTTCTTCTGGAAGTCGATCATATGCCGCTTTGGCTTGCCTCACACCCTCGTCACGGACAACGGCCGCCAATTCAACAACGAGCATTCAAAGCCTTCTGTGAGAGCTAGGCATTCATCACCGATTCACCTCTGTCGGCCACCCCCAGACCAACGGAGGCTGAGGTCATGAACCGCACCATCCTCAGAGGGCTCAGGACTCGCTAGACGGCTCCAAAGGTCGTGGGTAGAAGAGCTCCCCAGTGTGATATGGGCTACCACACACCCCCAGAGCCCCGACGGGCGAACTCCTTTCAGTCTCTCCTTCGGATCCGAGGCCGTCATCCCGTCGAGATCGGATTGCCCAGTCCACGTGTGGAGTCCTTCAGTGAGGAAAACAACTCCGCGCTGATTCGGGCTAACCTGGACTTCATCGACGAGGCGCATGATCGAGCGAGGCTGCGCATGGCGACCTTTCGCAGCGAGCGGCCAAGTACTACAATGCCGAGTTCGTCTCAAGGTTTTTCGCCGCGGAGACTTGGTTTTAAGAAAGGCTGAGGTTTCAAAGCCTACAGAGGGGGCAAGCTATCCCCCAACTGGGAGGGCCCTTATCATGTCGCCGAGACACTCCACCGGGGGCATACAAACTAGAAGAGCTTCAACGGAAACCCATTCCACGTACCTGGAATGCGGATAACCTCCGCCAATATTATCAATGATGTATTCCCCTGGGGCATAAGCAATAAAGGAGGTCCCTTCTGGCCACAGCCTACTCTCCCTTGCACCCAAGACAGGTCTCTCAAAAGGAGCTCACCGGCATCGCGGCTAATGGGACACCACTCGGCCCCGGCACGGCGATGCCCCCGAGTCGTTAAGACCTAACAGCTCCGTACCGGTCGCGTCACCCCTCAGCGGCACACAAACCCTGAGGTGGTTTAAAAGGAGCTCACCGATATTGCGGCTAACGGGACACCACTCGGCCCCAGCATGGCGGTGCCCCCGAGTCAATTAAGACCCTACAACTCCGTACCCAATCGAGTCGCCCCTCAGGCGGCACACAAACCCCTGAGGTTGTTTAAAAGGAGCTCACCGGCATCGCGGCTAATAGGACACCACTCGGCCCGGCACGGCGGTGCCCCCAAGTCGGTTAAGACCCTAACAGCTCCGTACCCGGTCGAGTCGCCCCTCAGCGGCATACAAACCCCTGAGGCGGTTCAAAGGAGCTCACCGGCATCGCGGCTAACGGGACACCACTCGGCCCCGACACGGCGGTGCCCCCGAGTCGGTTAAGACCCTAACAGCTCCATACCCGGTCGAGTCGCCCCTCAGGCGGCACACAAACCCCTGAGGTGGTTTAAAAGGAGCTCACCGGCATCGTGGTTAACGGACACCACTCGGCCCCGGCACGACGGTGCCCCCGAGTCGGTTAAGACCCTAACAGCTCCGTACCCGGTCATTCACCCCTCAGGCGGCACACAAACCCTTAAGGTGGTTCAAAAGGAGCTCACCGGCATCGCGGCTAATGGGACACCACTCGGCCCCGGCACGGCGGTGCCCCCGAGTCGGTTAAGACCCTAACAGCTCTGTACCCGATCAAGTCGCCCCTCAGGCGGCACACAAACCCCTGAGGTGGTTCAAAAGGAGCTCATCGGCATCGCGGCTAACGGGACACCACTCGGCCCCGGCACGGCGGTGCCCCGAGTCGGTTAAGACCCTAACAGCTCCGTACCCGGTCGAGTCGCCCTCAGGCGGCACACAAACCCCTGAGGTGGTTTAAAAGGAGCTCACTGGCATCGCAGCTAATGGGACACCACTTGGCCCCGGCACGGCGATGCCCCCGAGTCGGTTAAGACCCTAACAGCTCCGTGCCCGGTCAAGTCGCCCCTCAGGCGGCACACAAGCCCCTGAGGTAGTTTAAAAGGAGCTCACCGGCATCGCGGCTAACGGGACACCACTCGGCCCCAGCACGCGGTGCCCCCGAGTCGGTTAAGACCCTAACAGCTCCGTACCCGGTCGAGTCGCCCCTCAGGCGGCACACAAACCCCTGAGGTGGTTTAAAAGGAGCTCACTGGCATCGTGGCTAACGGGACACCACTCGGCTCCGGCACGGCGGTGCCCCCGAGTCGGTTAAGACCCTAACAGCCCGTGGATCTTTCCAAGCCTTTAGAAGATTCATATGCAAATAAGTATTCTTTTGAACAGTCTACAGCATCATGAGGCCTCTTTAGTAACCTTCCACATGGCCGGCTTACATTCCGGGGACTGCCCTAATAGGAGGATCGGAGGTGGACGGAGGTCTTATTGCCCCCGATTGGTTGCGGATGATGACGCCACCCAACGGCCAAGGCATTTGTCTACTAGCTACAGGGGCCTGGTTTTCACTGCTAGATTGGGAAGACTCTTCTACGGGTCTCTTGCCCTCCCTAATGGCACTGCGGTCCATAGGTGAAGTAAGGGATGAAACTAACTTGGGAATTGGAAGGACTCAGGTCGCAGAAGAACTCAGGGAAGAAGAAAGTGGAAGAAAGCAATGGTAGTGTAAAGGTTTCCATAGGCTCTTGAAATGCTTTTATAGCCTCCATCATCGACTAACGCCGCCCGAGATCCTGTCACGTGGCGCGCGTCCATTGCGTTACGGGCTGCCAGCCGAAATCTCGCCTGCGCCCGAGGCGTGCTGCCTCGATTCACTCCAAAAGGCGTGATCCCCGGCCAATCGTGGGGCATAGAAAACAGAGTAGCAATGATGGTCCTTACCTTTTTCCATCCCCCAATGAGCTCCCTCTCCGAAGCATTCGGCGCCAACGTCAGCCCCACCTAACGCATGATTGCGGGAGATCTTCGAAGCGACACTGCCTCGGGACAAAGCGTCAGCTCATCAAACCATTTAAAGTGCACTAAGGAGGCAATCATTCTTTTTGAATTTTCATGCCCCTTTCGCCCAAAGGATTGCAGGCACGCGATCCTTAGCGCTCAGGGGCGGGGGGGGGGGGGGGCATCTGATGTGTCTAGTGTAGCCACAAGGGAAATTTCGGTAAAACTAAAACATTAGTGCGCCCGGCATCTCCAAGCCTACCGAGTCGGCCCCGCTCGGCCCCAGCAGCTCCAGGCCCGCCGAGTTGGCCCCGACCATTCCTGGTCGGCCCCTCTCGGCCCCGGCATCTCTAAGCCTGCCGAGTCGGCCCCGACCATTTCTGGTCGGCCCCGCTCAGCCCCGGCGTCTCCAAACATGCCGAGTCGGCCCCGACCATCCTTGGTCGGCCCCGGCATCTCTAGCCAGCCGAGTCGGCCCCGACTATTCCTGGTCGGCCCCGCTCAGCCTTGACGTCTCCAAGCCTACCGAGTCGGCCCCGACCATTCCTGATCGGTCCCGCTCGGCCCCGGCGTCTCCAAGCCTGTCGAGTCGGCCCCGACCATTCCTGGTCGGCCCCTCTCGGCCCCGGCGTCTCCAAGCCTGCCGAGTCGGCCTGACCATCCCTGGTCGGCTCCGCTCGGCCCCGGCATCTCTAGCCTGTCGAGTCGGCCCCTCTCGGCCCCGGCGTCTCCAAGTCTGCCGAGTCGGCCCCGACCATTCCTAGTTGGCCCCGCTCGGCCTCGGCGTCTCCAAGCCTGCCGAGTCGGCCCCGACCATTCCTAGTCGGCCCCTCTCGGCCCCGGCGTCTCCCAGCCTTCCGAGTCGGTCCCGCTCGGCCCAGACAGCTCCAGGCCTGCCGAGTCGGCCCCGACCATTCCTGGTCGGCCCCGCTCGGCTCCGGCATCTCCAAGCCCGCCGAGTCAGCCCCGACCATTCCTGGTCGGTTCCTCTCGGCCCCGGCATCTCCAGTCCGCTGAACCAGCCCCGACCATTCTTGGTCGGTCCCACCCCGGCACTTCCTAGTCGGTGAGGTTGGCCCCGACCATCCCTGGTCGACCCAGCTCAGCCTCGGCTCCCTCGGGAGAGTCGAGACTTCCCAGTTTCCTCCAAATCTGCCCCATCACGGCCCTGGTAGCTCAGGACGCCATCTCTCTGACCCGCGCCGCCTGACAATGCCAGATCCAACTACCCACTGGCCACGCTACTGATGGGACTGGACCCAACTACCCAATAGCCCCACTAGTTGATGGGACTTAGCCCACCAACCGTTATTTTCTCTCTCTCCGATGGGACATGACCCACCAACGAACCCAGGTTCACACAACTCCCAGACATTCCCTTTTCACGGAATCCTACATGATCATATAAGTGTCAACCCCTATAAAGAGGTGAATTCACTCAATAATCAAGTATGAGCGATAACCCCAAGAAATTGCTATCCTAGCACCCAGAGAGGAATCCCTTCTTCCTAGGAATACTTTTTTCATCTAAAAAGAGCTCATTCGAGCTCCTCCTCAGCTATGACATCGATTGCTAACTTGAGCGTCGGAGGGTCCCATCAGAGAATTCCTCTGGTCTTGGAGCTTTTTGTAGGCAACTCGATGGAGCAAAAATTCACTGATCAATTCACTTTCTCATCCTAACATTCAGGACTAGTGATCGGACTAGCGTCATTAATTTTCATTTCAGAATTTGCCATAATTTTGTTTTTAACGTACGATCAGTGAATGCTCCACGTTTCAGTGTGATAAGAGAGCTTCGCCGGCGGAACGAAGGGCCGATAATTCCACGAGGGGATTCAGAACAAGTGAAAGACTTGGCGTGGCGCAACGCACAATTCCGCGTATTGAGCCGGGCGAAGAGCCGCCACGTGACACCGACCGCGCCCTCCATTCTTCTCCCTCCGCTGCTGCGGCGGCGCGCGTATTGGTCGTAGGGCACCGCGGGCGACTCGGCCTCTGTATGCGCACGTTAGCGCAAGGGAGCACTCGCTGCTAAGCTGCACCCCGCCGCCCCATGGCTCCGCCACTGCAGGACCTCGGCCGCCTCGTCCGCGGCGTCTCTCTCGTCGCCCTCGAGGCCGCCCGCCGTTCTCCGGCTTTCGAGGCCGCTCGCGCCGGCGACCTCGGAACCCTAATCTCCAGAACCCTCAAGAGTGCCGTCGTCTCCGCCACTGACATCGCCGGGCTCACCAGAGGGAGGCTCCGCCAGGTTTCCACCCCTCGGACCAAGGAGTCCGTTGTCTTCTTCTCTGACCCCGTGCCCGAGACCGCCTCGAGATTCGAACCCCAGCAGGACGGTCCGAGGGAGGTCGCCGTCTCGGAGGCTTCGGCATTGGAGATCGAAGAGAAAGTCGTCACCTTGGAGGAGGTTTCCAAGGATGCCAAGCTTGGCGGCGAAGTGAGGCATTTGGACGGAAGCGGTGAGCAAAAAGATCAAAGTTTGGACGCTTCGAGGGAAAAAGACGATGGAGGTGGCGGCGGCGAACGTAACGTAACAGTTGTTGCTCCATTGAAGAGGAGACGGCCGCGGGAGAGAAGAGTCCCATCGACCCCTCTTAGCAGAGCTCTTGGGTGAGTAAAGCTATTGTTATACTTTCTTCTATAACGTTAAACCTTGATTCGAATTCTCATTGGAACATGAAATCGATGTTGTTTTGTCGATGAAGACAACTTCTAGAGCCTTCAAGAACACTAATTTTAGTTCACAGACTATAACATTGGTGAGTTCTGCTTGTTAGGTTTTTGTTAGGATTTTGTCCTCCGATGTAATTGCTGGCCTCCTCTTCCCTTCTCCCGGTGCTTTGGAATCCCCGCCAAGGCCGTAACACTTGCTTCCCTTGGTCACGTATTCCACCGCTTCCACCTGCTGGGAGCGGTTCCTGAGAGCAGAAGTCCTTTGGACTTTCTCACAAAGATTTCACCAACGCCCTTTCCGCTAATTACGTTACAAGCAAACGTGCTGGACTCCCATCACGTGAACAAATCGGCAGTGACGAGAGGAAAAGATTGGGAACTCCAAAACGCGAGACGGGCGGAGCGTTTGAAAGGTTTCCTCGGCTACAAGTACAGGACCCGGCAATGATGATGGGAGGTGAAACTCGGGAATTAGTGTCTTCACGCTGATCGGAAATCCCACGTCACGACTTCGGTTCTGGTTCCGTGCTGCAGGGGGAGGAAGAAGAGAGAGGAGGAGGAGATAGGGAAAAGAAGAGGGCTGCCGTCTTGTGAGAGATGAAATTTCTGGGAGAAAAGAATCTGTTC
>UESW01003903.1:1421535-1466261 GCA_900491605.1 Calamus simplicifolius | reverse complement strand
TTATTTACATTCTGCTTCAAATTGAATGATGCATTAAATTATGTAATGCTATATAGAAAGTCTTGTTGTATTTTTATTTAATTTTCAGCAACAAATTAGTAGTTTCAATGATTTATATTTTAGTCTTCACAAACATTTATATTCGACATAATAATCTTAAGAAGTCAGTGACTATATATATAGAACACTATTCCTATATATGTATAATTGACAAGAATTTATGAATAACAAGCATAAATTCGATTGTCTTCGGATTTCCATATTATTAATCACAGCACTATAACCTTTAGACCCGTTTGAGAATTTATAAGACTTAGTCTTGCAAATTCTCAAATTATCCTGGTGGATAGTTTGAGAATATTTTTTGCGATATGTTAGTCTGCTATTAATCATCGTTGGTTGAGATTGCGGTTTGTATTTGCTCATACGTTCTCCTAGTGTGGCATATATGCCACACATTTAGGAGAACATATAGGGAAATGCTGCTGAAATTTCAACGTAACCGATCGATGATAATTAATAGCAGAATAACATATCACAAAAAATATTCTGAATGGGATAGGGCCTTAGACATGGAGTGAAGGTAGAATTAATTTAGGAAACTTGAATGCTTGTGAAGTCTCATGATTGAACGGACCGCCTTGCGGCCCGACCCGAACTCAAGCCCTAGCATGTTTAAGTCAATTACTTATAAACATGCATT
This sequence comes from Calamus simplicifolius, assembly GCA_900491605.1. Lineage (NCBI taxonomy): Eukaryota > Viridiplantae > Streptophyta > Magnoliopsida > Arecales > Arecaceae > Calamus > Calamus simplicifolius. The sequence goes on along the minus strand of UESW01003903.1, from coordinate 1,465,558 downwards.
TTTTTAACAGATTTATTGAGCAGCATCATGTATCCAACCACATCAGCGCTGTATTTCAGAGGCGTGCAGATCCCAGTGGCTACGATTGGCGCCATGTATTTGCAGCCACGAGGGAGTTTTATTTTTCTGAGTTTCAGGTAAACTTATTAAATACAATTTATCACTAATATAAAATTTTTGAATCTTAATAAATTCTGAAACTAACTATTTATTTTAATGCAAAAAAAGTTTACGTGGGACCCTGCCAGCCATGATGCCATTAGGGCAGCATGGGAGACTCTTACGGGATGCGATACTCCGACATGCTTCATCGTTGGAGGTCATCGGGTTAGCATCCTGCGCATGTACCAGAGGGTATTTGGCACGAGTGGCAGCAGGCCTGGCAGTTCGATAGCTGGCGCAGGAGGTCCGCATCAGCCAGCATGAACCGCCGATCCGAGAAGGGCGGTCTTGCACGGGTCTCTCCGCCATACTTCGAGCTCCATTTTGATTCAGGAGCACAGACGCCATATGGTAAGAAAATATAAATAATTTAATTACTAATTTAGTTATTTACAAATATTTGTATTAATATCAATTTTTTTATTGTTATAGTCTGAGTAGGAGGGCAAAGATCCTTGTGAGTTTCGTCTATTCAGGGCAACACACCAGGAGGGACGGTTCCTGGGTCGACACACGATCACGGGAGGTTGCAGTAAGAAATTAGCTTTATGTAGTATCTGTTTAATTTCTAAAATTTTATTTCAAGAAATTTATTAATTTATTTATTATTGATTTTATAATTCAAAGACACGAGTCGAGGAGCTTCGCTCCCAGGCATCGCAGGTCGACTCCACTAATGGGGAGACGCCCGTTGAACTCTCAACAGAGAAGAGTCGGCGTGTATTTTTGGAGGCTATTGGTGCCCAGCCGCGAGACCGCAGGGTCTATAGTCTGGGAACTAGAGCTTCTGCATATTTTCCCCATCAGGCCTTCAGCTCGCGATATTCTGGTGATATTCCTGCCAAGCGTTTAGATGACATTCGGAGATCTATTGCGGAGGAGGTTCGGCAGGATGTTCATCAGGAGGTTCGGCAGGAGGTCGAGCACGAGTTCGAGCAGCGTATGCGAGGCCGGGATCAGGAGCTTGCAGACGTGCAAGATCAGATGCATCATTTGCAGGATATGGTTAGCTACTTGTCTCAGGGTCTCCAGCCTCCACGTGATCGCTCAGATTCTTGATGTATTTTTTTTTCTTTTTATATGTTGTACATGAAAACTTCAAAATTTTAATATATTAATTATTTTTAGAAATTGAATGATTATTGTTTGGATCAATATGAGTGAAGAATATTCGATCAATATTTAAATGTAACGAAATTGTATTAACCGTTTTAATTTTTATTATTTTATTTTTTTAAAAAATTTAATTAGCGATGCATTAGCGACTGAAATTGCATTGCTAATATTTTTAAAATATTATTATTAAATATTACAACGCAATGACTTGACATCGCAATTTTTTAAAAATTTAATTAGCAACGCATTAGCGACTAAAATTGTGTCGCTAATATATCTAGAATATTATTATTAAATATTACGATGCAATGACTTAGCGTCGCAATATTTTAAAAAAAAATTATTAGCGACGCATTAGCGACTCAAATTGCGTCGCTATTATATCTAAAATATTATTATTAAATATTACATCGCAACTAAATGCGACGCAATTGAATGCATCATAATATTTAATAATAATTTTAAATATTAAAAATTAGTTTTAAATTTAGCAACGCATTTGGATGCATCGCAATATTGCGATGCATTGTTGCATCGCAGAGAGTCACAGAGAGTCGCTGTGACGCAACGCAATTGCGACAAATTGAGGTTGCGACAATTATCTGAGCGACGTCGTCATTGCGTCGCTATTGCATCGCAATAGCATGTTTAGCGACGCATTTGGGCGTCGCAATATTTTTGTTCCCTTGTAGTATTTTTTCTTGATTTCTCTCTCTTTTTCACAGAGTATTTTTCTTGATTTTCTTCTTTTCTTTTGTATGTACTCTCTCTCTTCAAACGAACGATTTTTTCCTTTATATAGATCTCGTAATCTAGGTTTAGGTGGGAAATATAGCTGTTGTGAGATGTATGGATTCTTCTACACACAAAGAAAATAGTCGTTAGAGGTTAAGTGAAAAGAAATCTTACCGTTGAAGTCTATTCTGATAGATAAAATATCCGTTCCTGACAAGTTGGAGTCGGCTCCAACTTTTTAGGTATCGGCTCCAAGTCGGGTGTTCAAAAATAGTAAAGAAAAAGTTGTTGGGAAGTCGGCTCCAAGAAAGGTAAGTGTCGGCTCATCGCTTTCGGAGTCGGCTTCAGAAACTGTAAGTGTCGACTTTAGAAAAGTCCATAAAAACACGCTCTCTATTCTCATGTTAGAGTCGGCTCCAGAAACTCAGGTGTCGGCTCCCGAAATCTCAGGTGTCGGCTCCCGAATTCTAGGTGTCGGCTTCAGAAACTGAAACAGAATGCACTTCTCTGTATCTCAGGTTGGAGTCAGCTCCGAAACCCTGGGTGTCGACTCCAGACCGTGCCAAAATCCCAGAAACCTTCTGATACGCCTTGGGGTCGGCTCCTGACTATTTGGGTGTCGACTCCAGCTCTGAACTTTGAAAAGTTCTTTTAAAACATTGATTCAAAACATGTTTCTTTATTCTTTTTGATTAATCAAACATTTTTAATCCCTGAAACACTTTTTAAATCTATTAGAAACAAAATGAATATACTCATGTCTTTTATTAATCATCAAAATCAATAATTGGGTCAACATTCAATGATACTATTACATCTTTTGGTTTTCATGAAAATATCGTTGATTGGTGCATTTACCGAAAGATTTGTGAAAGTAAGTTTATATTTTTGGTTCTATATGTTGATGATATTTTGCTTGCTGCTAATGATTTAAGTATCTTTTATGAGACTAAAAAATTTCCTCTCTAAGAATTTTTAGGTGAAAGATATGGGTGATGCATCTTATGTGATAGGAATTTTCATATTCAGAAAGAGATCACATGGATTGTTAGGGTTGTCTTAGAAAACTTACATCGAGAAAGTTCTTGAGAAATTTAATATGAACAACTATTCAGGAGGTATTGTCCCAATAGAAAAAGGGGATAAATTTAGTCTTATGCAATGTCCAATGAATGATGTGGAACGTAAGCAAATGGAATCTATTCCATATGCTTCTGTTGTGGGAAGCTTGATGTATTTGCAAACTTGCACAAGACCAGATATCAGCTTCGCGGTCGGAATGCTAGGCCGATATCAGAGTAACCTTGGTATTGATCATTGGAAAGCTGCAAAGAAAGTGATGAGATACCTTCAAGGAACTAAGGATTATATACTCACATTTAGAAGGTCTGATCAGTTGAAAGTGATTGGATATTCAGATTCAAATTTTGCTGGTTGTGTTGACAGTAGAAAGTCAACTTTTGGCTATGTGTTCCTGTTGAGAGAAGGAGCAATTTCATGGAAAAGTACCAAATAATCTATCATTACCTCATCCACTAAGGAAGTAGAGTTTGTAGCATGTTATAAAGCTACAATTCACGCATTATGAAGCTACAATTCACGCATTATGGCTATGGAACTTTATTTCAGGACTTGGGGTTGTCGACACCATTACCAAGCCGCTGCAAATTTATTGTGATAATTCTGCAGCAGTTTTCTTCTCCAAAAATGATAAATATTTCAGAGGTGCTAAACATATAGAATTAAAGTACTTTGCTGTCAAGGAGGAGATCCATAAACAAAGAGTGTGCATTGAAAATATTAGAACGGATCTTATGATTGCAGATCCTTTAACTAAAGGTTTACAACCAAAAACATTTAAAGAACATGTATATAGAATGGGTCTTGGTTGTATTGAAGATTGATTATGATGATGTTATGTATTAAAGATTGATTATGATGATGTTATGAATTGAAGATTGATTATGATGATGTTGTGCCACCCTTGAGCTCATTAATATATATTTTTTGTTTTATTTATTATTTCTTATTTCTTATGCTTGTATACACTTACAACAAGAAATTACTGTGTCTTTAAGACAATTAAGTAGACATTAAGTTATTTATTTATATATTATGTGACCTAATGTGATAAGTTGTTAATACAGTAGTATATGGAAGGGAGTATGCAATTTAGATGTGTATGACCGCCATAACTCTTATTATGTAATTTATTTATGAAAGAATAAGTCTTTGTAATTTATTGATGAAAGAATGACATTATGAAATTTAATTTTGCACGCCTTATGTTTGCATTATTAAATATTTAATGTCATAAACTTAAGAATGTTAGATTAATCTTTACGTTATGCCCTTTAATGTTAGATTGTTACGAAAGCGAAAAGTCGTTCTTTTCTCGATCTAGGTAAAAGGCCACCATTATTTTCTTATGTGTATGCAGAAAAGGGCTACATGTTAATGATATGAAAGTTTAAGCATTAACATTAAGCCGTTAATTCTGGTATTAAATGGAATTAAAGTCATTAATTTGGTGTTTGATGAAATACCAATTAAATGTTATATATAAAAATAATTAGTCCTCTCTCCACCTAAAAAAGTTAGATCATTATATTTTATAAAAAGAATAAGGTTAAGAAAAAGAAACTAGTTATTTATAGAAGAGCCTGTCAAAATCTAAAGGAATAAGTCAAAATCTAATCAGATTATTCAAGTCTCAAGTCTATATACTATTATAATGAACTCTAAATACTAAATACTATTATAATGAATTCCGCATCAAATAAGCATTTTATATGTAACAAATTATTTATTGAAGATTCTATGTAGCTAACAACTAAGTGCAGGGCAGACTTTTTGCATGCCATGTCTCTCTAGATGCATCTTTATGACTGCCATTTCATATGAGATGGAGGGTGGACTTTTTTTGGATGTTGTAGTCAGAAGAGGCTCATCTTCTGCTTGCCAGCAAAGGTGAGCCTCTGCTGACTACAACATCCAGAAAAAGTCCATCCTTCATCTCATATGAAATGGCAGTCATAAAGATGCATCCGGAGAGACATGGCATGCAACTAGTCTCACTTATTTTGGGGGCCGACAATAACTCAGTGTCCGATCAGGCCGGGAGGGAGCTACACGTACCCGTTTACGATCGAGGGGCAAGAGGGGACGTTGTGTTGGCATGCACACAGCTCTTGGCTCAGGGCCACTGCGCATGGAGCTCTCATCATCCACCCAAAAGAGAACTTCTCCTATCCATTCACCAAGCCCAAAAGAGAAATCCCCATCGTTCTTGGTAACGCTCTCAAGCTCTCTTTCTCAGATAACAGCAAATAACTAAAACGGAAGTGCGATGGGTCAAACATTTGATATCTTGGTATTATTTTTGGCGAACCCCACGCACCATCACTAATTTCCATCAAGTCACCCGTGGATGGCGTGCACCTTTGGTGGCCCCATGCAGCCGATGGCCAGCTGCAATCGATTGGCTTGGTTTGGACTGATCACTTTACAGTTAATAATAGTGATGCTGCGGTCTGACTTTAGATATGGTCTCATAATCCCTTAACATTATTATATACTTCTTTCGGCAGTACGGTGGTATAAAAAGAAGAAGAAGAAGGTAAACTAGGGAGAACTTTAATAAAAAAAGTTCAGATTTGAGTGTTCTCAACCGAGTGGTGTCCTTGACAAATGATCTTTTCCTTTGTGAAAAAAAAAATTACAAAAAGGCATTTGACTTTGCCAAGAGCAAAGAAAAGAACAGGCAACTAACGCCACCAATTAGGCAACGGCATCATCTCGCAGGTCTATGGGCCAGAGAGTTTAACTAACACTCTGTGGAAGACCTTAGACTCAAGCTTATTGACCACAGAGTTAAACAACTTTGATTAGGACCTCATTACATGCGAAGAAGGATCATAATCTTTCTGAGTATGCAACAAAGAGAAACTTATTTCTCTGATGATTCAACTTAAAAATGTGCCGCTAAAAAAAGACTTGTTGCATTGCTTTTCGGTGCAACAAGCACGCATCATTTATATGGATTGGATGTACATGTATGTCAATGCATGTGCGATGCATGATAAGATTTATTGAACCATCACACACACACTAACATACATGAATAGTCAATCCTTGCGCAAGACTTTTCCTATGCTGCTAAGATCTCAGTTGATAGAACTATGTTTATAAGAGAAACCATGATAGACCTGAACTGTGGCCCATCCAATGATTTAATAAGCGAGGCCATACACAGCTCTCTTCAAAAAAAAAAAAAAAAACAATGTAATAAATTACTCTGATCGAGAATAATAATGATAAACAGGAGAGTGGTGGGATGTGATATGGTCAAGAAACGAAATACGGATCGAGACACGGTCGATCCGCGGGGAATACATTGGAACCCTCGGCACAGGACCCAAGGTCTGGGCGGCCCCAAGTCCTGGACCCCCAAGCTTTGGGCAGTCCTCGAGTTCTGGACGGCCTCCAGGGTCTGGACGGCCTCCCGGTCCTGGGTGGTCCCGGGTCCTGGGCGGCCCCTAGGGTCTGGGCGGCCCCAAGTCCTGGACGACCCCAAGCTTTGGGTAATCCCCGAGTTCTGGGCGGCCTCCCGGTCCTGGGTGGCCCCCAAGTCCTGGGCGGTCCCCAGGTCCTGGGCGGCCCCCAGGGTGTGGGCGGCCCCAAGTCCTGGACGACCCCAAGCTCTGGGCGGTCCTCGAGTTCTGAGCGGCCTCCAGGGTCTGGGCGGCCTCTCGGTTCTGGGCGGCCCCCAAGTCCTGGACGGCCCCCAAGCTCTGGGCGGTCCCCGAGTTCTCGGCAGCCTCCAGAGTCTGGGCGGCCTCCCGGTCCTGGACGGCCCCCTGCTTTGGGCTATATGCCCTGACCTCTCAAAACTATTTCCATATCAGGAGCACTTAACGTTACAAGCTGTCGTGTCTGGAACAGAGCCCAAGAATTATCAAACATCATAGCGCTTTAAATGGCTTGGATAAGACAAATGCCAGAACGTCACCATTCATCGAAAAGCTCAAATAAAGGAGATACTAAGCACTTGTTTTAGAGCCTGATAACTTTCCACTAACTCTGACATTCCCTTGGGAAGATCGAAACCATCATGGCGATCCTTGACTTCCAGGGCAAGTCCCTTAATGCCTCTGGTGTTGATAAATAGTAAACCATCACGTGGCAAGTCCTCGCTGTGGCTGACCACTAATCTTATATTAATCTTACACATTAATCTCATTCGATAAGAAAAAGCGAAAGAAAGGGAAATATGACTGAAGCTGACGGCATGATGTCGAAAGCCAGGGAACGATTTTTCTTTGAAAATTCAAGGAGTATAAAAGGGGCTGGAATCCAGGGAGGAAGGGGGATTTTTTCATTCTTCCTTCAGTCGGAGATCTTGCACAAAGAAAATTTTTCCATCTTTCTGGTGATCCAGCATCAACAGATTGGCGCGCCAGGAAGGGGGCGAACCTTCGACTCCTTCAGATAGCTCTGATCTTCCAGCATGAAGAAGATCTCCGGAGGAAGACCTTTCCCAGGGATCTGGGGGGCATCTCTCATCTACTGATCGGATTGAGGGAACCCCTGACCCAACCGAGCTGGTCTGGCCAAGCCCTCCTGCTGCTTCCTTACCACCATCGGTATCAGCTACTCCCCAAGACCAGTTGGCCACCCTCACACAGCAAGTTCAAACCCTTATTGGGATGGTCCAGCAACTGCAGGACAACATTCCAGAGGAGCCAGACGGCGGTTCGAGACACCTTTGCATTTTAGATCGGCCACCCCTGTTAGCCGGTAGTCTACCGGGGAAGATCCCCTCCTACAAGGCCTCTCCACCCCTACGCCTCGGCGGCATTTCATTCTCAAGGCTCCCAGGGTGGATCGCGCTCCCTTACCCGTTCCTCGGGTAGTCCATCTGCCAGGCGGCGATGGGGTAAGGAGCCACAAAGGGAGCACCGCCAGTGGTGTCGCCGGTCTTCATCTTCTTCCCCTGAGCCAGCTGGAGGAAAGATGGCTGATCAGATGGAGAGGCGTCTCGATGAACAAGACCGGAGATTGGAAGAACTTAGCCAAAGAATTAACAATCAGCCGGGGTCGGATTACGACACCCGTCCTCCTCTTACTCGACGAATTATGAAGGAACCTATTCCTAGGAGGTTCAGTTTCCCTCAACTTGACCCTTATGATGGCACCACCGACCCTCTGATCATCTGGAAAGTTATAAGGCTATTATGCAGGTTCAAGGGGCGACTGATGCCCTCTTATGTATTGCTTTTCCAGCTACACTCCAAAAGGCCGCTCGTGCCTGGTATTCTCGTCTGCCTGCGCGCAGCGTTGACTCCTTCCAACAATTGGAAAGATCTTTCCTAGCTCATTTTGACGCTTGTCGAAGATTCCCCGAGTGGCAGACAGCTTGTTCTCTGTGCAGCAACAAGATGAGAATCTCTGAAGGACTTTATAACCCGATTCAAGGTGGCGGCTCTGGAAGTCTATCACCTCGACGATGCTGTGGCTACTCTGGCTTTGAAGTGGGGGCTCCGTCCCTCCCGTTTCACCTACTCTTTGGACAAAAGGCCTCCCTGCTCTTATGCTGACCTCTTGAGTCGTGTGCAGAAGTACATCCGCGCCAACGAGGCCGATTCGTCGAGAAGGGGCGTCGAAGGAAGGACTGGGAAGAGGCCAGCTCGCCCGGAGTCAAGCGGGCCCTCTCCCAAGAAGTCTGAACCCTCGCGCCGACAGCTGACCGCCGCAAGAGCTTGGCCCCCAGAGAAGATCATCTTACACCTCTCCTTGCATCCCGGGCCCATATCCTCATGGAGATTGAAAATGAGCCTTATCTGCGGCGTCCACCTCCCTTGAAGAAAGGTGATGTATGTGATAGAAGCCGCTACTGCCGTTTCCATAGAGATTACGGCCACGACACTGAGGAGTGCCAATCTGAAGCAGGCCATTGAAGAGCTTATACAAAGGGGATATCTGGGGCAGTACATCCAGAAGAAGGAGACTCCGCCTGTACCAGCTTTGATGGGCCCTCCTCCGCCTCAGGCCAACATCGATAATGCCCCTACGGAGCGAATGGTGGGAATGATTGCCCGTGGAGGAGCATCGCTTCATAAGAGGCCGAGAGGAGAGGGAGAGTTAGAAAATGTAACCCCTTCTAGGGGAGATATACTGGTGGAAGTATTGTAAAAGATGATAGCGTCGTCGTCTCTATGACGGTCGCTAAGCATCCTGTAAGAAGGATTCTAATAGATAGCGGGAGCTCCGCCAACGTGCTTACTTATGATGCATTTCTTCGAATGGGTTTATCTCTCGACTCTCTTCGACCTGTGGCTGCTCCTCTGGTTGGCTTCACAGGAGATTCTATACAGTGGAGGGCGAAATCACCCTACCTGCTACGGCAGGGTCGCCGCGTCAGAGCACGGTGATGCTGGACTTCTTGGTAGCCCGGGTGCCCCTGACATACAATGCCATTCTTGGCCGTCCTGGATTAAATATGCTAGATGCGGTTATATCCACTAAACGTCTACTGGTGCAATTCCCTACCAACCAAGGAATTGGCGAGATGCGTGGGAGGTAGACTCAGTCAGACCCTGTTATCATCTAGCTCCCAGTCCTCAGACGGTTGCGGTTCCCCCGGCTGCCGAGTCATTCGACCCCAGGGAGACCGAGCGGAGGGGGGAACCGGCGGAGCGTTTGGTGTCTTGCCCCCTAGGGGGCGACCCAGGCAAGATTGTGCAAATCGGCGAACTCCTCTCTCCTGAAGCCCGGAGTCAGCTCCTAACCTTCTTGCAGGCGAATGCAGATATCTTTGCTTGGAAAGTGACAGACATGGTTGGGATTCCCCCGGAGGTGATCACTCACCGGCTTAATATCAACCCAGAATGCCGGCGGTCCGTCAGAAAAAAAGGAGTTTTGCTCCTGAGCGGCAGAGAACTATAGATGAAGAAGTAGACAAATTGCTTATGGCCGGCCATATTCGAGAGGCACAATACCCTGACTGGCTAGCTAATGTGGTCATGGTCCGGAAGACCAGTGGGGGATGGAGAATCTGCATTGACTATACTGATCTTAACAAAGCCTGTCCTAAAGATAGTTTTCCATTGCCGCGGATCGACCAGTTGGTGGATTCTACTTCCGGCTACGAACTTCTTAGTTTCATGGATGCCTTTTTTGGGTATAATCAGATAAACATGAACCCTCGGATGAAGAACATACCTCTTTTGTTACTGAGAAGGGCATTTATTGTTACAAAGTAATGCCCTTTGGATTAAAGAGCGTTGGAGCCACCTACCAAAGGCTGATGAATAAAGTTTTCAAAGGTCAGCTCGGCCGTAATATGGAGGTGTATGTGGACGATATGCTGACGAAGAGCACTTGTGCTGCCAATCATATCACTGATCTGGAGGAAACTTTCCATAACCTCCGACTCCATAGAATCAAGCTTAACCCGCGCAAGTGCGCGTTTGGAGTTACCGCAGGGAAATTCTTGGGTTTTCTGGTGACCCGGCGGGGAATTGAGGCAAACCCGGAGAAGATTCAGGCCATTCTTGATATGAGGCCACCAACCTGTAAGAAGGAGGTACAGCAGCTTACCGGAAGGATAGCAGCGCTGAGCCGATTTTTGTCAAGATCGGCGGAGAAGTGTCTGCCTTTCTTCAAAGTTTTACGCAGGGCAGACGGTTTTGAATGGACGGAGGATTGTCAGTGAGCTTTTGGTGAGCTTAAGGAATTCTTATCTACGCCGCCCCTATTGTCTAAACCTGAGGAAGGAGAAAAGCTCTTCCTTTATCTTGCGACTTCCTCAGAGGCCGTCAGCTCCGTTTTGGTGCGCATCGACGACCATGCCATTCAGAAACCTGTATATTATACTAGCAAAGTACTCCATGGCGGAAGAAAGGTATTCCAAAATGGAGAAGGTTATTTTCGCTTTGGTTATCTCCGCCCGGCGGCTCAGACCATATTTCCAGGCCTCACTGATCAGCCCCTCAGAACCATTTTGTCCCGTCCTGACACATCCGGCCGATTGGCTAAGTGGGCCATCAAGTTAGGGGAGTTCGACTTATCCTTCCAACCCCGGGCCGCACTGAAATCCCAAGTCTTAGCCGATTTCTTGGTGGAGTGTACTTGGTCTGAGAAACATCAAGAAGATTCCCCCCAAATTCCTTCAGATGTCGGCGAGGAGAATGATGGGGCGTGGATCCTCCACGTCGATGGGGCCTCTAACTCCCAGGGAAGTGGAGCCGGCCTTATCCTTGCCAGCCCGGAGGGCGTGGTGTTGGAGTATGCTCTCTGTTTCCTCTTTGAAGCCACTAACAATCAAGCTGAGTATGAAGCCTTGTTAGCCGGAATTAAACTGGCGCATGGGCTGGGAATCAAGCGTCTCCGAGCTTTTACTGACTCACAACTCATTTCTGCCCAAGTGGCCGGGGAGTACGAGGCCCGAGATCCCATTATGTCTCGGTATCTAAGCAAGGTGAATCTGTTAATCCCCTTACTAGATCGCTTCACCATCAGTTACATCCCTAGAGGGGAGAATGCCAGAGCTGATATGTTGGCCCGGCTTGCCACATCAGCGGATAACGCCATGGGCAAAACTTATATTGAGTACCTGGAGATACCTAGTATCGAAGCCATGGAAGAAGTTCTTCCAGTTACACAGGAGGAAACATGGATGGACGCCTATATCCAATACTTGAAAGACGGCATCCTCCCGGCCGATCATGGAGAAGCCAAGCTGCTTAAACGGAGAGCTTCCAAATTTATATTGCTGGACGGCCAACTCTACAAGAAATCCTTTTCCCAGCCTTTTCTCAAATGCGTCGGCCCAACAGACGCGGATTATATTCTTAGGGAAATTCATGAAGGCATATGCGGAAATCATTCGGGGGCAGATCTCTGGCACGTAAAGCTCTCCGACAAGGATATTATTGGCTAACCATGCAGGAGGATGCTACTGAGCTAGTGAAGAGATGTGACCAATGTCAGCGGTATGCTTGTATTCAACGGCAGCCGGCTTCCTTGTTGAGTCCTCTCTTCGCCCCATGGCCTTTTGCCCAATGGGGCATGGACATCCTCGGCCCTTTCCCACCGGCGTCAGGGCAGCGGAAATTCCTGCTTGTGGCTATTGATTATTTCACTAAGTGGGTTGAGGTTGAGGCGCTCGCTCGGATCACTGAAGCCAAGGTCAAAGCTTTTCTCTGGAAATCTATCGTCTATCGATTCGGCATACCTCATACTCTTGTCACTGACAACGGCCGGCAGTTCGATAATACTGCCTTTAAAGCCTTCTGTGCTGATTTCGGCATCACTCATCGATTCGCCTCTGTCGGCTATCCGCAGTCCAATGGAGAAGCCGAGGTCACGAATCGTATGATACTACGAGGGCTGAGAACCAGGCTGGACACATCTAAGGGAAGATGGGTGGAAGAACTCCCGAGCGTGCTCTGGGCCTACCACACGACTCCCAGGATGCCAACAGGAGAAACGCCTTTCAACCTGGTTTTTGGCTCCGAAGCTGTTATCCCGGTCGAGATTGGCCTGCCTAGTATTCGGGTGGAGTCGTATGATGAAGCTGACAATCTCTCTAATTTAAGAGCCAGTCTCGATCTCATTGACGAAGTAAGGGACCGAGCTCAAGTCAGGATGGCGGCCTACCAACAACAGTAGCGAGATATTATAACGCTCGCGTCGCCCAAAAAGTTTCCGCCAGGGAGACTTGGTCCTTAGAAGAGCTGAAATATCTAAACCGCGGAAGGGGGCAAGTTGTCCCCGAATTGGGAAGGGCCCTACCGAGTCGCAGAAGTCCTTCATCGTGGAGCATACCGACTCGAAGACTTAAGTGGACAACCGATCCCTCGAACGTGGAACGCGGGCAATCTTCGGCAATACCATCAATAATGTAATAGGTGTATTTACCTAAGGAGTCAATAAACGTACACTTCCAAAGATTTCACGGTCCTAAGGACACCCCGGGTCGGTGTTGCACACCCCTGAGGAGGTTCAAGTCCAAGGCCTAGGCGGCCTCGAGTCGAACTCTCGGGCTGGTATCCGACTACCCCCGAGACGATTCTTCAAAAGGAACTCGACGGCCCCACGGTCCTAAGGACACCCCCGGGCCGGTGTTGCACACCCCTGAGGAGGTTCAAGTCCAAGGCCTAGGCGGCCTCGAGTCGAACTCTCGGGCTGGTATCCGACTACCCCGAGACGATTCTTCAAAAGGAACTCGACGGCCCCACGGTCCTAAGGACACCCCCGGGCCGGTGTTGCACACCCTGAGGAGGTTCAAGTCCAAGGCCTAGGCGGCCTCGAGTCGAACTCTCGGGCTGGTATCCGACTACCCCCGAGACGATTCTTCAAAAGGAACTCGATGGCCCCACGGTCCTAAGGACACCCCCGGGCCGGTGTTGCACACCCTGAGGAGGTTCAAGTCCAAGGCCTAGGCGGCCTCGAGTCGAACTCTCGGGCTGGTATCCGACTACCCCCGAGATGATTCTTCAAAAGGAACTCGACGGCCCCACGGTCCTAAGGACACCCCCGGGCCGGTGTTGCACACCCCTGAGGAGGTTCAAGTCCAAGGCCTAGGCGGCCTCGAGTCGAACTCTCGGGCTGGTATCCGACTACCCCGAGACGATTCTTCAAAAGGAACTCGACGCCCCACGGTCCTAAGGACACCCCCGGGCCTGTGTTGCACACCCCTGAGGAGGTTCAAGTCCAAGGCCTAGGCGGCCTCGAGTCGAACTCTCGGGCTGGTATCCGACTACCCCCGAGACGATTCTTCAAAAGGAACTCGACGGCCCCACGGTCCTAAGGACACCCCCGGGCCGGTATTGCATACCCCGGAGGAGGTTCAAGTCCAAGGCCTAGGCGGCCTCGAGTCGAACTCTCGGGCTGGTATCCGACTACCCCCGAGATAGTTCTTAGAAAAGAACTCGGCGGCTCCACGATCCTAGGGACATACCTAACGTCGATCATACTTCCTATATGTATGATGGTTAAATATCATAAGCCAATCGACTGCAATAACAAACAAACAGGAATGAAGAACTGACATTCATTTATTTAAAAGTCGAGCTGTTACAAAACATCCAAAAGCATCCCCTACAAGCTGGCATTGGCCGGCTTACCAAAAAGAGTCCGTCGAAGACACAGTTAAAAAAAAAAGAGGAAGCAGGAGAAGAGATACAGTCCGACATAGCCGCGTTCCTATTGATTCCTGGAACGCTCACCCATTGTGGTCGGCTCAGTATTCGACTCTGCAGTCGCTTGGGCAGCAGATTCTTTCACTATCACTGCTTCATCGGTGGTGTCTTCAACCTCAGCATCGGAATTTTCTTCATCGTCTGCAGGCTGGAAACGATCGAGGTCATCTAGTTTGAAATGCCGGGACAACCTCCTTTTGCATCTCTCGAAGCCTTGGACAAAGGCGTCCATAACAGCCTCGCGAAATTCCGAGGTGAAATCGGGGGAACTTTTGTATTCCTCGATGGCCTCCCGAACCCGAGCCTCGGCCGCGGCCACCCTTTCTTGAGCCTTTGTCTCCGTTATAGCCATCTTATCCAAGGCTTCCTTCGTTTCCTTCTCGGCCAGGGCCAGCTTCTCTGCAGCATCAAGGGCCACCGCCTCCGCATTGTCAGCTCAGTTTTCGATGTATTCTAATTTGAGAATGGCTTCCTTCAATTTTTCCTCAGTCGGTAGCAGCTTCTGCCCTGGTTTCAGATAGTTTCGCGTCCAGGGTCTGCAGCTCCCTCTCGGCCCTCTCCCGCCACGCGCGGTTGTCCTCCCGAACGGCCTGAAGGTCAAGTGATGCCTTCAATTCTTGGGCCTTTACTTCCAATAATTCTTTCTTCAGGCCCTCGTTGTTGGACTTGGCGTTGACTAGATCCTCGCGGAGTACGAAAAGGCCGTTGGACATCTACGTTAAAAAATAGTTGATGAGTGCGGGAATTCTGTACTCGAGGAGAAAGAGAAATCAGGAAAGGAAAGAAAGGAGGGAGACCATGATTTTACCTGGAGGCTGTAAACATCGTATCAAAAGATTCCTCTAGGGGCAAGCCCCTCATTTTGGCTTGAAACCGTGGCAAAACCGAGAGTTTAAGAACCGTTTCTGATAAACGGCTCTTATACGCCATGCCCTGACTGGGCATCTCTGAGGGTTGGGTCGGATCCTTGAGATGTCCGGGGGAGAGGAAACATCTGCTCCTTCTGGCGATTGCGGGTCTGGCGGGCAGGTCTCGGCCAACCCTTTGCTCCCGGAGGGCTCCCCAATATCTCTAGCAAGAGGGGAGGCGGCCCCCGATGGGCCCTCCACAGGGAGACTCCTAATAGGTATCCCGGCGGGGAGGTTCTCCTCTCCCTTATCCTCCTCCACTAATATTGCCTCAGGGAGAATTGCCGGAGGCTGGGTTGAGTGTCCCGGCTCCCTTTGACAAGGCCTTTTCGGCCCGGCCCTAGGCGCCACGGGCATTTCTTTTCCTCTTCCGAAGGCTTGATATTATTGCATCCTGAGAGAACTTCATTGCTACAAAATCGAGAATCCTAAGTTAATCAAAAAAGTGCCCTAGAGATGCCACATGTAAGTAAAAGGTGCGTGCTAAAATCTCTCATACACGTACTCGAATACGAAATATCCAAAAAAAAAGGGGAAGATAGTGATGACAAAAATAAAACTCTTCGAAGCTCACCGGGCGCTGTAGGCAGCGACACCGGCATAGACGCAATCTCCTGAAGATTATCCTCCGATAATAGTTCCTTACTAGGGGGCACGACGGTGGATACCGGAATATTAAACAACTCATGATCTTTCTCCTCGATGGTCGAGTTCTGATTAGAGCTGGTATCAGGAACACCCCAGTTTACATCCACCCCCTCTAGATGAGCATAAAAAAACCGCGACTTCCACCCCTTGATTTTGGAAGGGAGGTTGAGCCCTAGGACTCTCCTGGGCCTAGACGCAAAACTCTACCACCCATCCCTTATGGGATTCGAATCCTATACAAAGCCCTAAATAGGGAGAGCCGGGCAGGAGCCCCATGGAAATGATAAAGCACTAAAAATGAAAAGACGATGCGGATGGAGTTAGGGGTAAGCTGTGCCGGGATGAGATGGTATCTACTTAACAAATTTACAAAGAAGGGATGCAAAGGCAGTCGAAGGCCACATTTGAAAAACTCTTTGTACAGCACGACCTTCCCCGGTTGCGTGAGAGTGACCCTATCTTCGGGGAGGGGAACAGAAAGATGAATATTGCTGGCAATGCTGGGGATCTCAAACCGGGCCCTAAGATTCCTAAGATCCTGAGAGGACGTGATTGAAACAATCTCCGTCGGACCGGCGGACTTAGGGATGGCTACCGAGAGACCTACCTCATGGCTGGTGGATGAGGAGGAAACCCTAGGGGATTGGGATAATGCCCTAGACGCTAGTCGCGGGGCTGGTTGATCCCCTCGAATGGTCACGCCTCTGAGAGCTTGGCGGCGTGCCTGGATAATCTCCTCGCGGGAGGGCTCGAGAGGGCTCTTGCCTTTTCCGTCTTGATGAGGATCCATGAAGAAGAAAAAGGAGAAAGAAAGGTCGACTAACCTGGGCTTGAAAGAATGAAGATACAAGAGACGTGACAAGAATAAAAGGCAAGGAAGTAAAGAGGACGGACCCCTTTTTATATATTTTTAAACATAACCCCTCGAGCGCCACAAAACCACGTGGCGACCCCTGAGTGGGACCGGACAGACGAAAAGGTGCTATCCTCTTAGGGATACACACCTTCGTTTTCTCTTTTTGAAAATTCAATATATGGTATTTACAAATTTAAATTTGGTTTTCCGACCCTCCTTCTTCTGCACGTGCGATGCGGCTGAGCACAAGGGACAGGGGCGAGAGGGCATATGATATGGTCAAGAAACGAAATACGTGTCGAAACACGGTCAGTCCGCGGGAATATGTTGGAACCCTTGGCACAGGACCCAAGGTCTGGGCGGCCCCAAGTCCTGGACGGCCCCCAAGCTTTGGGCAGTCCCCAGTTCTAGGCGGTCTCCAGGGTCTGGACGGCCTCCCGGTCCTGGGTGGCCCCGGGTCCTGGGTGGTCCCCAGGTCCTGGGCGGCCCTCAGGGTCTGAGCGGCCCCAAGTCCTGGACGGCCCCCAAGCTTTGGGCAATCCCCGAGTTCTGGGCGGCCTTCAGGGTTTGGGCGGCCTCCCGGTCTTGGGTGGCTCCCAGGTCTTGGGCGGTCCCCAGGTCCTGGGCAGTCCCCAGGTCCTGGGTGGGCGGTCCCCGAGTTCTGAGCGGCCTCCAGGGTCTGGGTGGCCTCTCGGTTCTGGCAGCCCCCAAGTCCTGAATGGCTCCCAAGCTCTGGGCGGTCCCCGAGTTCTCGGCAGCCTCCAGGGTCTGGGCGGCCTCCGGTCCTGGGCGGCCCCCTGCTTTGGGCTATATGCCCCGACCTCTCAAAACTATTTCCATATCAGGAGCACTTAACGCTACAAGCTGTCGTGTCTGGAACAGAGCCCAAGAATTATCAAACATTATAGCGCTTTAAATGGCTTGGATAAGACAAATGCCAGAACGTCACCATTCATCAAAAAGCTCAAATAAAGAGATACTGAGCACTTGTTTTAGAGCCTGATAACTTTTCACTAACTCTGACATCCCTTGGGAAGATCGAAACCCATCATGGCAATCCTTGACTTCTAGGGCAAGTCCCTTAATGCCTCTGGTGTTGATTAACAGTAAACCATCACGTGGCAAGCCCTCGCTGTGGCTAACCACTAATCTTATACATTAATCTTACACATTAATCTCATTCGATAAGAAAAAGAGAAAGAAAGGGAAATATGACTTGAAGCTGATGGCATGATGTCGAAAGTCAGGGAATGATTTTTTCTTTGAAAATTCAAGGAGTATAAAAGGGGCTGGAATCCAAGGAGGAAAGGGGGATTTTTCATTCTTCCTTCAGCCAAAGATCTTGCACAAAGAAAATTTTTCCATCTTTCTGATGATCCAGCATCAATAGGATGCAAATCCAATTGATGTCGTGAGAGAAGATACACGGACCGGAGCAGCTCCGAACACCTCTGACGCGTTCACCATCAACGGCCGCAAAGGTTGGCAGGCTTCCTTTTCGGCCTATAATACTAGCGAACCAAATGAAATGGTCGGGCTTCCATAGCCTTTTAATGATTTCTACTGAAGCTAATTAGCATTCTTCTTAACTAAATCCACAGGCATAACGATAATTCCGGTGGCCGCAGGTGAGACCAACCTCCTTGGATCATCAACGCAGCCCTGAACACTGAACTCTGTTAGAAAAATTATTTTTCCTTTTACAAAATTCCTTTATTAGAAAATGCTAGAAAATTAATCAGAAAATTTATACTCAAAATTTAAATTAAAATTAAAATTAAAAAGAATCAAACTGGTCGAGGCATGTTAAACACTGCCCTAAGGACAAGTTTTCGCCCCCTCGTGCGGGTTGTTGGCGAATTATCCCCAAGGTACAACGACCTGATTTGATTCGATCCTCCTACCGCGAGCACAATCGGGTGGAGGTTCAAACCCAGTGATTCTTCAGATGCCCATATATAATAATAAAATAGTTAAATAAATCTTTTACCATCGGTAATTTGTTGAGAAAGATTTCCTTGTTTAGACTCCTTGTTGAGATAGCATCAGGATTTGCAGCAACAGGATCTTCAAGGAATTGCAGTAACCGAATCTTCAAGGATTTACAGCAACAGAATCTTTAGGGATTTACAGCAACAGAATTTGCAGCACAGGCAGAATCTTCAAGGATTTGCAGCAACAGGATCTTCAAGGAATTACAGCAACAGGATCGGATTTGTAGCAACAGGATTTTTAAGGATTTTATTTTCTGCCTTTCACTACTTATTTCCCTTAGTTTATCCATATATTTATATTTAAAAAAAATGACCGTTTCTCCTTGTGATCGTTCCTTCCCAAACGAAGGAATAGCGGAACGCTCGAGCAAACGCTCGAGCGTTTCCGGAAATCACGGAACGCTCGAGCGTTCTGCGAAGCTCGCTGGCGAGCGTTCCGCGAACGCTCGCTAGCGTTCAGCTAGCGTCCCACGCGAGCTTTAAATGCTCGCGTGGGGCCTTAACTTCCCTTTTTTTTAACTTTTCAAACGGCAAAAGTCAATAATCCCCCACAAAAGTTAAAAATAAAATAAAATAAAATAAAATAAATAATAAAATTAAAAAAAATTAGGGCATAATATACTGCGCAATAGATGAGGTGTCCTGTGGACTTGAACCTCACTTAGTGTTGATTGTATACATCTGAAGGAACCATAGTGGATTAGACCTTGAACTAGGTCCTTGACTCAGACTTCTACTAATCACACACACAGCATGAATCAATTGGGTTTAAGCGGTCAGCGCATATTAAAGGCCTTGCGCTTAGTACCTTGATTTTTCATGAGAATTTCTGAAGGTTAGCCCAAACCTTTAGTCACGGCCTCATATGACAATTCTCATATAGGTGAATCCTCCAAGGGTATTTGTGACTAATACCCTGCAGATAACCTACCTCGGATCCATTAAGAGAATCACTCAACCTTACACAAATTTACTTTGTCACTTTATAAGAGCACTCATCATAGGGATGGGTTGAAAATTTTTTCAAAATTTGTGCTCTAACACGATCACTCAATCAGCTTCGTTTCTACCACATTGAACCTCATTCATGGGATCTCCAATAGGTTGGGTATCCACTGCTGGTGACCAAATAATGGGCTTAAGCCCCATCCCCCTCGATGAATCTAGGACTCCACTCCTAGATAATCCCTTAGTTAATTGATCTACCAAATTCTTCTCAGATTTGACAAATTCCAAAGAGATAACATCATTTTTCTTATGTTGTCTTATAGACTTATGACGAAGCCATATATGGCGATTCATCTTTTTATTGGTACTCTTTTGATTTGTCAGTTCAATTGCGGCCTTATTATCACAATGGATAGATATAGCTGGAACTGGCTTAGGTACCAAAGGTAGCTCTGATATTAGATTTTTTATCCACTCTGCCTCATTACAAGTGGTATCCAGAGCTATCAACTCGGCCTCCATGGTGCTTCTAGAAATAATAGTTTGCCTAGTGGATCCCCAGGCAATAGCAGCACCGCCAAGAAGAAAAACGTATCTGGTAGTTGATTTTAAATCATGAGAATCAGTGACCCAATTAGCATCACTGTAACCCTCAACCACCTCAAGGTATTCAGAGAACATCAAAGAGAGATTAAGTATTTCCTTTAAATATCGGAACACTCTTTCTAAGGCTACCTAATGAGATTGATCAGGATTTTGATTATATCTACTCAGCCTTCCTACAGCATAGGCAATATCAGGTCTTGTTCTATTTGCTACATACAAGAGAGATCCTATAATTTGAGAATACTTTAATTGATTAATTGGGTCACCTAAATTTTTCTTTAGGTGAAAGCTAGGATCAAAAGGAGTAGATATTGATTTAAGATTGGAATAACCAAACTTTTTGATCATTTTTTCTATAGAATGAGAAAGAGAGAGAGCTATCCCTTCATGGGACTTGATAAGCTTCATCCCTAGGATTACATCCGCTTCACCTAAATCTTTCATGTCAAACTTAGAAGAGAGGAAAGATTTAACACTTGAAATAATTTCAAGAGATGTTCCAAAAATTAAAATATCATTGACATATAAGCAAAGGATTACACAATCATTATCGACGATCTTAGAATACACACACTTATCATGATTATTGATTTGAAATCCAAAAGATAGAATAATTCGATCAAATTTCTCATGCCATTGTTTAGGAGCATGTTTAAGACCATAAAGGGACTTGATAAGTTTACAAACCTTGTCTTCTTGTCCCTTTACAACAAAATCTTCAGGCTGTTCCATATAGATCTCCTCCTCAAGATCTCCATTTAGGAACGCAGTCTTCACATCCATTTGATGAATGATTAACTTATGAATGGAAGCAATAGCAAGTAGTGATCTAAGGATTGTTATTCTAGCTACAGGAGAATATGTATCAAACAAATCTAACCCTTCCTTTTGGTTATACCCTTTGGCTACTAATCTAGCCTTATACTTTTCTATTGAACCATCAGGTCTAAATTTCTTCTTAAATACCCACTTACACCCTAAAGGTTTACTTTCAGGGGGTAAATCAGATAATATCCAAGTTTCATTTTGTAAGATTGAATTAAATTCAGAAAGGATAGCTTCCTTCCAAAAAGGAGCATCAGGAGAAGACATCGCCTCTGAAAAAGAAGAAGGTTCACCTTCGACTAGGAAAGTAAAGAAACCTTCACTAAGATCTTTTTCTTTCCTTATCCTTGAACTTTTTCTAAGTTCAGAAGGTTCACCTTTAGGATTAGATCTTTTCCTTTTCCTTGACTCATTAGAGAAACCAGCTTCAAAAGAATCATGAACCAAGTAAGGATTAGAAGAGAGTTGATTTGGTACTTTTCTTGAAAGAAAAAATTTTCAAAATAAGTAGCATCTCTAGATTCGATAAGAGTATTATTTGAGATGCCACTTATATCAGAGTTTATCACTAGAAACCTATTTGTACTGCTATCTAAGGAATAACCTATAAAGATAGCATCTACAGTTTTAGGTCCTATTTTTCTTCTCTTGGGTTCAGGTATTCCTACCTTAGCTAAGCATCCCCACACTTTAAGATAATCTAGCCTGGGTGTTCTACCTTTCCAAAGCTCAAAAGGTGTTTTAGGACTATCCTTAAAGGGTATTCTATTTAAAATATAACATGCAGCTAAAAGAGCTTCCCCCCACAAGTTCTCAGGTACGCCTGAACTTATTAACATTGAGTTAACCATATCCATTAATGTACGATTTTTTCATTCAGCTACACCATTAGACTGAGGAGAGTATGGTGGTGTAACTTCATGAATAATCCCATATTCTTGACAAAATAGTCATTTCATTTGAAGTATATTACCACCGCGATCTGACCTAAATTTCTTAAGCTTTTTCTCAGTTTGGGTTTCAGCTTCTACCTTATAAATCTTAAACTTATCTAATACTTCATCCTTAGATTTTATCAAATATATGTGATAATATCTTGAGAAGTCATCTATGAATGTTACAAAGTAACGACTTCCTCCCCGTGTAGGAAACTTGGTAGAGTCACATACATCGCTATGGACTAATTCAAGAAGTGTTGAACTCCTATTTACTGATTTAAAAGGTTTTCTAGGCATCTTAGCTTGAATACAAATCTCACATTTAAACTTTCTATCAATATGAACCTTAGGAATTAGATTAAGATTTGTCATGTAATGAATACGATCAAAATTCACATGACCAAGTCTACTATGCCAAACATTTGAAGATTCAACATTAAAAAGAAGAGAACTTTTATTAGATAACTTAGAGGATAAATTTAATTTAAAAAGACCTTCACATACAAAACCTTTATCAACAAACTCATTATTACGAGTAATTACAACTTTATTTGACTCTAGAACAATTTTATATCCTCTAGATATAAGAAGAGATCCACTAATCAGATTTCTTCTAACACTAGGAACTAACAACACTTCATGAAGGACCAGGATTTTTCCAGATATCATCTTTAGATCCACTTGACCTTTCCCAAGCACTTGTGCTGAAGAGTTATTCCCAAGTGTCACACCTCCTCCACTTGATTCCTGAAAGGTAGAGAACCAGGAGCGATCAAAACAAACATGAACATTAGCTCCTGAATCAAGCCACCAATCACAAGAAATTGGGTTGAGTTAATTAAGAATTTTGAATTTATCGACCTAAAAGAAAGCTCAGCACCACTCTCAACCACGTTAACTTGTGGTTTGGATGATTTCCTCAATGGTTCAGTCTTTCGGTGGTAGCAGTCCTTCGCCACATGATTTGTCCTTCCGCACACAAAGCAGAATGTGCATTTATAATTCTTTGACTTCTGATTCGGTCGTTCTGATTTGATCGGTTCTGAGGAGGTTTGTATGATTGGTTGGATCTAGATTGAAATTTCTTCTTCTTAAAATTTTTTCTCCTAGGTTTGAATTGATTTGGAGTTGGATTTGACTCGGTCAGATTAATTTTAGGTCCAAGGTCGGTCTTTTGATTTTGATTGATCTTAAGCCGGTGTTCTTCTTCAATCCTAATAGAGTTAATCACTTCTGTTAGGGTCAAACTACCTTGCTTATGGCTAAGCTCTCGAGTAAAGGATGACCAAGAAGGTGGAAGGGAATCTACTAAGGCTTGGACCTTATAGTTTTCAGAAAAACTACAGCTAGTCAACTCTGACTTTCTGAGAAAATCTTGGAATTCATGAATTTGAATGCTAATAGGTTTGGAATCTACCATTATGTACTTTCAAAATTTTGAGATAGTGAATCTATCTAGACCAGCATCAACCATCCCATATTCAGCCTTAAGAGCATCCCATAGTTCCTTAGCAGTTTTAGTAGGAAGGTAGACATCATAAAGATTATCAGATAGGGCACTTAAAATTCTATGTCTACAATGAAAATCTATTTCTTGGGATGTTTTTGATGAAGATGAGGTATCAACTATACTAGAAGAACCTTGTTGACTATTAGATTTGGGATCTGAAAATTCTATGGCAGAAAATAAACCTAAAGTGGTAAGCCAATATTTCACTTGGCTTTGCCACCTCCTAAAGAATGATCCATTAAATTTTTCTGGTTTAATTGCATCATCAGAACCCATTTTGAAAAAATTAGTTTCTTAATTCGTTCTGCACAACCAAAAAGTATTTAAATTTTTCAAATTAATGATTTTCCAGATATTTCTAGATTTTAAATTTAAATTCAAAAGAATTAAATCTAGAAACTATTTACAATAATAATCAAACCACTAAGCAATAATTAACTCAAATAATTCAATTTTAAATTTGAGTTTAAATTTTTTTTTTCAAATTTAAATTTTGAATTTTAAATTTTAAATTCAAAACTAATTCTAAGGCTTCTGAACAGATTCAAAAACAATATTTTTTTTAATACTTATAATAAAATCTAGCACTTTCTAATGATAAAAACTTGTCCTTAGCTGTTAGAAAAATTATTTTTTCTTTTACAAAATTCCTTTATTAGAAAATGCTAGAAAATTAATCAAAAAATTTATACTCAAAATTTAAATTAAAATCAAAATTAAAAAGAATCAAACTGGTCGAGGCGTGTTAAACACTGCCTTAAGGACAAGTTTTCGCTCCCTCGTGCAGGTTGTTGGCGAATTGTCCCCAAGGTACAACGACCTGATTTGATTCGATCCTCCTACCGCGAGCACGATCGAGTGGAGGTTCAAACCCAGTGATTCTTCAGATGCCTAAATATAATAATAAAATAGTTAAATAAATTTTTTACCATCAGTAATTTGTTGAAAAAGATTTCCTTATTTAGACTCCTTGTTGAGATAGCATCAGGATTTACAGCAACAGAATTTTAAGGAATTGCGTTAACCGAATCTTCAAGGATTTACAGCAGAATCTTTAGGGATTTACAGTAACAGAATTTGCAGTGCAATAGGTAGGATCTTCAAGGAATTACAGCAATCGAATTTGTAGCAACAAAATTTTTAAGAATTTTATTTTGTGTCTTTCACTACTTATTTTTTTTAGTTTATTCATATATTTATTTAAAAAAAAAAACAGAAAAAAAATAGTGAAACGCTCGAGCAAAGCATTTCCGAAAATCATGAAACAAACGTTCCGCGAACGCTCGCTAGCGTTCAGCTAGCGTCCCAGGCGAGCTTTAAATGCTATTAAAGCTCGCGTGGGGCCTTAACTTCCTTTATTTTTTTTTTTTACTTTTCAAACGGCAAAAGTCAACAAACTCTTCTTCACCATTGCCGGCCACAAGATGACCGTTGTCGGAGCGGATGCCTCTTACACCAAGCTCTTCATCACCTCCGTGCTCATGCTGGGCCCGGGCCAGACCACTGATGTGCTCGTGACCATGGACCAACCGCCATCCCGGTACTACATGGCCGCCCTGGCCTACGCCAGCGCCCAGGGCGTCCCCTTCGACAACACCACCACCACCGCCATTCTCGACTACGACTGTGGCTGCTCTGCAAAGCCAGTGCAGGGCATTCAACCGGCATTCCCGACCCTCCCGGCATACAACGACACCGCCACCGCCACCGCCTTCTCCACCGGCCTGAGAAGCCGTAACAAAGTGAACATCCCCAGACCAGTTGATGAGAACCTCTTCTTCACCGTGGGCCTCGGCCTCTTCAATTGCCCTCGAGGAAAGAAATGCGGCGGCCCGAACGGAACTCGCTTCGGGGCCAGCATGAACAACGTCTCCTTTGTGTTGCCTGCCAACTTCTCCATCCTCCAGGCCCACCACCAAGGCGTGCCTGGCGTGTTCGCCACCGACTTCCCGGCCAAGCCACCGGTGCAGTTCGACTACACGGCGGCCAATGTCAGCCGTGCCCTGTGGCAGCCCGTTGCGGAGACCAAGGTGTACAAGTTGAAGTATGGTTCCGTGGTGCAGCTGGTGCTCCAAGGCACCAACATCTTCGCTGCTGAGAACCATCCAATCCACATCCATGGCTACGATTTCTATATCCTCGCCGAGGGGTTCGGCAACTTCAATGCTGCAAAGGACACAACCAAGTTCAACCTTGTCGACCCACCGATGAGGAACACCGTCGGGGTGCCGGTGAACGGGTGGGCCGTCATCCGGTTCGTGGCGGACAATCCAGGGGTGTGGCTCATGCATTGCCATTTGGATGTCCACATAACCTGGGGCTTGGCCATGGCTTTCCTGGTGGAGGATGGGGTCGGAGAGTTGCAGTCCCTGGAGCCGCCACCAGCTGACCTCCCCGTCTGCTGAACAAATTTTAACATGATAGAAGCTCAACAATTGGGCGAATGTAGTTTCCCATTATTCTGTTTTTTTTTTTTTTTTCTTGGGTTCTTTCCCTTTTTTTGAGAGGATTTGGAATTATTTGAGTCTTACATTTGGTGGTGTTCTCTACATTTTTTTTGAATAAAAATTATTTATGTTAAAAAGAATTCCATCTTCTGGCATTTTCCCTGTCCTTAACACAAGGATGTGGACATTATATTTTCCTGCATCACATTATCTAGTGTTCATTTTGAACAGGGGAGGAGTCGGAGATGTGAGGGCTGGTGATCGCGTTATCAGGGGGTCGGAGCTGGAGGAAACTATTTTATTGGACTGGATCTACTGCGGCGTTGAACATCTATTTTATTTTACAGCACAAAATTTAGATCGGATCAAAAGACCAACGGCCTAGGCCAGTTTCCATGTCCCTGTCTTGGAGAATACCAAGCCCATATATATATATATATTAATGGTGTTTGGCCTGGAGAGTTTCTTTTTAATAGTTATATTAGTTGAATCCGTAACATTTATGTGCCAGCCTAGAAAGCGCTTCATTTGCCAAGATAGGTCTTTACGAGATGAAGATAAGTGTCGAAATGGATTCTAGGTTGATATATTCAACTCTATCTAAGCTTTTTTTTTTTTTTCTTTTAATTACATGAAATTGGCTACATAAATTTACTTTTTTTACTTTGCTATATTATATAGTTTAATTTAGTAAATTTATATTTTAAAATTCTGATGAAATTTTACGTTAGTTAGAGTTGGATGCTAGGTTGATATCTGCATATAAAATAAAATAAATAAGGTAAATTCTGATACGATGGTTCGTTCTACCGTTCTGTTTAGTGTTTTGTGTTGTTCCTCTTTATCATGTATCATATTGCCTATCCAATAAATCTAAACAAGACTATTTAATCCATGACTTGCAACATTCACCATGTTATTAGTGCTGTCCAACGGTCCTAAAAACAAGATTTGAACAGCCACTCTAGGACCGTAAATGTGAGGAGCCGCACTAAGGTATTCTTTGGTCCCAATCTGGCATGGCTTCATGTTTGGAATTAGGTAATTCAGTCAGGTTGGATACATTAGAAGATTTTAAGTTAATGGATCATTTTAAGTTTATGGAATTAGGTAATTCAGTGGGTCCATGTTGGATCAAATCATATCTATAATTTATATTAAACATTTATAGCTAAAAAATTCTATATTTAATAATTACCTATAAAATATTATATTGGAAAAAAAAAAAATAAATATTAATTTTTATTAAAATTTGATTTTATGCAAGTGGTTGATCATTCCTAAAGTTTACTATCTTTAATCATTTAAAAATTAATATCAATATACAAATCAACTAAAATAAATAAAAAATATTTAAATATAAATGAATTAAATAAAAGTAAATGAAAGGATATTGGATTAGTGAGATAGTTGATAGGGATTTGTATGGCTGAGTTTATTTAATCAATTATTAAAAAATATTTAGGATAAAGGACAATAGATTTTAAATGAAGTTTTAGAGCTACCAACCCACCAAGCGACGAAAAAAAAAAAAAAACCTGTTCACGGGTCCACTAAAAGCTCTCACAAATTCAACCCCTAAATAATACTTCTTTTTTTAAAATCCGATCCATTGATTTTTTTAACAGATTTTTGACCTCCCACTCGGACGAGTCGTGACTCGGATAAGCGAGTTTTAGAACCGTGGTCAAAACGTTCAGGCCCGAAAGCCGTCCTCCCACCTCTTCCGGCGTCCGTCGCTTTAAACGCGACAGTCTCTCTCTCTCTCTCATTCACTCTCGATCGCCATGGCTGACGATCCCTCCTTCGAGAAGATCTCCATCTCCGGCCCCACCCTGGCCTCCATCATCCATCGCTTCGCCTCCTCCCCCGGCGACGTCGATGGCCTCCTCTTCGGCCACGTCTCCCGCCTCCCTCCACCCGACCTCCACGATGACTATCCCTCCTCTGCTACCTCCGCCGTCGGCCCGTCCCCCCTATCTGCCACCGTCACCGGCTTCTTTTGCTCTGGCTCCACGATGGGATTCTACGACGCCCTCGGCGGCCTCGACCTCCGCGCCCTCCGCCGCGCCTTCGTCGCCGCTGACCACCGCGGCCCCGGCTGCTCCCTCCTTGGCTGGTTCTCTGGCCGTCGCCTCTCCCCCATCCGCCCCTCCATGCGCGAGTTCGGCGTCTCCCTCTCCCTCTCCAAATCCCCAACCCTAACCCTAGACGACCGCCCCGGCTCTCCCCATAGCGATTCCCCCCCGAAGCCCTGCATCTTTCTTCTCTTCTCCTCCTCGCCCTCTCCGAACCACGCCGTGCACACCCACGAGTACCGGGCTTTCGTGTTCCAATCAACAGGCGGTGGCAGCGGTGCCTTCGAGCCGAGATCGCTGGACGTCATCAATGTAGGCCCTGCCTTCCGGGGGCAATACAGCTCTTTCTCGCCGGAGTCGGCGTTCCCGTGGATGCCGTGCAGGCCGTGGGGCGTTGAGGAGGGGGAGAGGGGGAGCGGGAGCAAGAAAGGGGAGATCCCCTATGCCCCCCGGGACGTGGCGAGGGAGCTGCGGATGCTGGAGTCCTCGGCGGAGGGGTTCGGGCTAGAGAGACTGGAACGGCTGATGGGGCCTGGGAAGGCAGAATACACCTCCGAGTTGGAGGACTTGTATATGAAGATGCTGCTCAAGCTGGAGGGCTTGGCGAGGCTCGTGGAGAAGAGCTCAGTTAGGATTCTTGAGCAGGTGAGCTTGCTTTTTTTTTTTTTCGAGCCTTGTGCTTTTTTATTACCGATCTCTGAATCTGGAATCTTGAATATATTGATGTAATCTATGTGCAATTTTGATTCAAGGCACTTCTTTGGTGAGTTCTTGATCTACTGTGAATTGAGATATTTCTATTTCTGATGTCGAGAGTAATTTATTCACATCACAATATATATTCATACATTCTGTTAAGAGTTTTATAAATCACTCTTGCTTTGTTGGATTACGGAGATGATGCCTTTGAAATTGAAGCATACTAAGTAGGTCATGGTTTCAGATTTGTTTAGTTTAATTTTAGTAAATAAATTTCTAACGTTGACTAAGTCTGAATTTAGTTTGTTGGCGTGTAATTTGTTTGTTTGAGATTTACCCGTTTCCCGTATCAAATCCTGCCTCTTTATTTTTAGTTTGACATCATTTCAGTGTAAAGGAATCTGGGAGGGTTTCTTCCAGGTTGCATGAGCTTCAATTGTATAACTAGCTGTTTTGTGGCCTTTATTTGGTTGCAGTTTGTTGCCCAAAATTACCACAGTTTGGAACTCATTACAGATGCATAGAATGTTGATGTCAGGTTGAAAGCTGCAAGTAAAACTTTCTAAAATTTTGTGGATGATATCTTGATTTATAAAGCCAACTTTATATGGTCGATATTTTTTGCTCAAGGCTGGCTGCTTGATGCTAATGCTCCTTTGATTGGGTAAAACAAAAAAAATTATAAATCAACCCATCCAATTAGTTTGAGATTAAGGCTTTATTGTTGTTGTATGTAGGAATTTTTTTTGTTAACTGTGTCATCAATCATTCATATCATCTTGGTTAAGGTTGGCCACTTGATGGCAATCATATCTTCAATTGATAAGAAAGAATATTTATGAAATTTTGGTCATGATAGGTCATTGCAGACTTTTTTTTTGACTGTGACATTGTCATCTATATCTTCTTGTATGGAGTGAGCATGATCAAAGAAATTTTTTTGCTGTGATCTTGATGACTTTTCCTTAACATTCATACTTTTTTGTGCTATTTGACAGGAAAATCGAAATTCATTATTGCGAGACAAATTAGCTGGGATGGAATGAGATTTGTGGAATTTGAAGTCCTTTTATCTTCACTTGGTATATTCTTTAGTTCCCCCAATGTCCTGCTTGAATGATTTCTTTTGATGCTTCATTTGTCTGACATGTTTTCTAATGTTTGGTGTTCCATTCTGACTTAGATCCAAAGAATTGTTTATTTTAGTAGCAGATTTTGGAATTTTGGTTGGTCCATTCATGCAGTCTTGTTTTTTATGGTTATTGTTTCAACATTGATTATCTTATGGTCATTCTAATTTGTTCAACTTCAATCTTTTTGTAGAAATTCTCCTCAAAACTGTCATAGGGAATGACAAGGACATCAAGATGGGTTTTCTTTCGGTGAATTATATTATCTACACAAAAAGTGGCAATAGAGGTGCATGGAAGCAAAATAATGTGGAAAATATATAATGCAGCATGAAATCCTTTGTCCTTTTTTTTTTTTTTTTGGGGGGGGGGGGGGGGGGTGAGGAGGGGGGGATTATGCATTGAAAATATTGCATACGTGAAAAATGACATGCCCTATGTTGGCTTGTTGTGCATCACTTGGAATAAATCCTTAATTTTGGAAAATTGTCTTCTTTGTGATGCAGCAGCAACATCTAGTCTTTCCATGTAAGGACTGTTACGCTATTTTATGTCACATCCTAGTTCACAACTGTTGTCACTGTTAATCATGAAAACTGGTTTCTTTCACAACTGTTGTCACACTGGTAATCATGAAAACTGGTTTCTCTAAGTGTTACTATATATATGCATTGTTTATATGTGAATAATTAGTGTTAATTTTTTTTTCTAAATTTGATTTGTTAAATTACTTGATTGTATTACAGCCAAGTGACCTTGATTTTGATATTATTTTATGTGTTTTTTTCTTTTTTTTTTAAAAAAAAAAGCCATAGAAGATGACGTTACTGAATAGGTGTCAACTTTTAGATATTTCCATATTGCCATGATATGATAAATTGCCTTAACACCTGGAGTCTTCATGATCTGTTTTTTTGGGGTATCATCGCTGCAGCTAGCTGCTTTCATAATTAAAGAAATCCTTGAATTATATCTGCTGCATATCTTAAGTCTTCGGTACCGTAAGTTTTGCAAGAACAGCAGAACAGTCAGAATAAACTCTCAAATAGTCAAATGAAACCATCTTCTTTTCTGTTTGTTTGCTTGCTTGTTTTCTCTGCATGCATGGGGGTGTGTGTGCATGCTGAAATAATATAGACCAGCAGAGCTTGGGCTGTGCATCATAATGTGTTGAATTAAACTTGCAGTGCCCTTGGTGATCTTTTGGAGTTCGGAGTAATCCTGGCATTTACTCCTGACATTTTGTTTTTTGGAGTTTTCATTGGATTTGCAAAACATTTAGTCAAGTTTGTTCTGAATTGAAGGGATTTTATCTGTCTGAGATATTTGACTCTTCCTCAATGGCTAAATATAAGAGTAGCTTACTCATTATTCTCTCTCGAATCCCGATCTTTTAGAACAGTGGGCTTCTCTACTTCTGGGTGTTGGTACCCTGTAAGTTTGTGAGCTTGCGGTAGCAAAGGGAGACCCAGTGTCAGCATATTCGCTGTTGTTGATATTGTTGTTTTTGTTGTTGTAGTTAATTTGAATCCGACAAGTGCTTTGCTTATTGATAAAATGTAGATTGGAAAGAGCTTCATTGTACCTTCCAACTTGAGATGGTGTTGAAATATTATTTTGGTTTGGCATGATTTTGAAGGAGCATTGTTATGCATGTACTGCATTTTCATTCATCTTTTTTGGGTAAGGTATTCTGTCATTGATTGTGTCAGCTTCATTAGCATTCTTTTGGTTATCATTCTTCATTTGGTGTTAATGATGTCATAAGCAATGGAAGACAGAGAGGCAGTTTTCTTTTTGTAGTGTTTAATGTGGCCTGAAATGTTTCTGTCATCTCTTCTTTATGATTGGGCTCTTTTTGGACCCACTTGCTCGTTTGTGGATGTATCCTTGCATTGCTCATGTGATTAACAGTTGCACCTTTCATATCATTGTTTTATCTGGGTGTGATGGTAGTTATTGGTAAACATAATGGGACATGCTAGTGTTGTTCGTGTTCATGCATTCTGTACTAGAAAGGGTTTCAAGTAACCTTGCATAAGTTTTCTCCAAGAGAAAAGCAACCTTACATAAGATGATTCCAGAATTTGGCATTATCACTATCATATTGTGGAAACTAGTTATGTAGATGCTCTATTTTCATCCACCCTTTTTGGGTTGATTGAGGAAGATTATTAGGTACCAAATTTACGCTAAGTGCTATTTTGAGTCATATCATTTGCATACGTTTGCAATATTTACACTTGGTCCTAAGCGCTAAGTGCTGTTATTGCCCCTAAGGTCCCATCCCTCTTTCCTATTCAGCAATTTATATATATTCGTTATAATGCATAAGCTTTCATGTAGTTACACTTGTCATGAATATATTGATAAATATTCAGGATGAGTCATCTTACTGTTTCTTTAGTGAAATTGGTGATTGATCAAGGGCTGAATTTGAAGTTGTGAATGCTTATTAGAAGAAAAGTGTTTAATGATGCAATTGATTTTTTGGATTCACCTCAACTCAACTCAACTCATCTTAAGCCTTTTTCCAACTACGTGGGGTCGGCTACATGAATCTGCTTCCTCCACTCTGCTCTATTCAGAATCAAGTTGACATTTAAATTACAAATAGTTATATCTTTTTTAATTATTTCTGCACATGTTAGTTTAGGTTTACCTCTATCCTTATTCTTATAATGAATTGTTAAGATCACTCTTTCTAACTGGAGCATCTAAAGGTCTACGTTGTATATGTCCAAACCACCATAATAGATTTTTTCTTATTTTATCTTTTTTTTTTTGGATTCACCTCTGGAGTAAAAATGATTATGCATGTTCGCGTCAACATTTAGGTTCAAATCTAGGTCCAACCTGGAATGAACAAAGTCCACCATTGTTCGACTTGTGTTCACTTTACCAAGCCCATTTTTATGGTACTGGGTTGTCTTGTGAGCTCAATGAGCTCAAATCCTGAGTTGGGGTTCCACTCATAAATCAAGAGGTGTTATATATCACATATGCATTGACTAGTTAATGATTGTTGGACTTTCCCACCCTTGACATCGTCATTAGCTTGATTGTTGCTGCAGTTAGTAGGTGTTGCCATATTTGCAGCAGCTATATGTTTTTCCTATTTATCTGTATAGGACCTAATTTTTCAATTAGCTCAACGCTTCGATTCCATGGCGATAAGCTTCATTGCTCAAATTTTTGGCTTGCAGCCCTTTTCAGTGCATTAATGTTTCCAAATGAAGACTGGATTACTTTGAAAGAATGTCAGAGACTGCATAGAGACTGCATAGAAGCAGGTGAAGATGAGACTTAGGAATGCTGTAATGATTTTGTTGCCTTGAAATGTTTAGGGGAAAATTTCATGTGTATTATAAGGGATGGTGGGGAGTGACAATGAGGAGGTACCCAATCGTAGATTTGGCCTTAAAACAAGAAATAGCATGTTAGCGTGTATGTATATTGCAAAGAAATTCTTTTCTCTTAAAACTCAGAAATATTACCAGCCAATTCCACAAGGTTTCATGATGTTGCTGCCTTTTTTTCCCCTTCCCTTTTGGTTTATGTACGGAGCTTAAAGCCTTTGTTTCATTTGTTTTGGACAAGGTCCCCTAAAGCCTTTAAAGTGATCCAGCATGTCTGCCATGCTCTTCTTCATTTTTATTGCAACTCCTGGTTTATATTCATGAGTGTTTCTGATGATTGATTGATAGATTCACTTACATTTTCTTAGATGTTCTCTAGTCTATTTGGAACTGAAAGTTCTGGGAGAGTGCAGCACTTGTCACTGTATGCTATAGCATCGCACAAATTCGTTAGCTTGTCATTCTTGATTTTTAGCATTAAATTTATGGTTTGGATACAGCGAGAAGAGCTACCCTGAGTTCCCTGTTTGGCACTACCACCACAGATTTTAATTAGTATCACGGATAGACTAATGGTTCAGGCTCAATAATCTTCTTTCGCATCAAATTTTTATAATCAATCTTTATCAATTTTGCTCTAAAATCTGAATGGAAACAATAAGGTGCACTATGTGTTTTGTTCGATAAAAGAGCGGCAAAATTCTCTTGGGAATTACATTATGATAATCACTCGACCACAAGGAATTTTTCACTTATTGTGCCATTTAAATCTTAATGGTTAGGGTGGGTCAATATTTGAGCTAGTTTTAACTTGATTAATTATGATCGACTTATTTTCTTAGCAATCTGTCCACGTTCTGGGAAAAGAAACTCCTGTCCTTTGGGGACAGAAAAGAAACTACGTAATTTGAATTCTTGGATCAGTAATTTGGCATCATCACCTTCCTCATTAGCTTATCTCATTAGGTGGGGCCATAAACACTCAAATTCAAAAGCAAAGAAACTCGAAAAAAAAAAAAAAAATTCATATGAGGTCTAATAATTTGCCCCATAAATAGATACTGCAAACATTTAACATGGTCATTCAACATATTATCTTCGGCTGTTGAAAAACGAAGAACCGAAGGTTGTAGAATAATAGCATCAAAAAAATGGTAATAAATAATATTAACAAGTTATAAAGAATAAAGAGAGGATTTACACCAGTAGTCAAATTCAATTCTCGTGCTTGCTGAATAATAATCTAAACCATCAAATATGATATCAAGTTTTAAAATATCCATAAACAAAAAAAAAACATATATTTTAAGACCTATTCATAAATCAATGTCCAAAAATCAACACATCATATCATGCCACCAAAACGATAAATTTAGGATAATGTCACACAAAGGTTAAAAAGATTCAGAACACAAAATTTTAGTCATAGGAAGTAGTAGTTATAGTCTTCTCGCTACACATTCTATTTGTATTATGATCATACCAAGAAACCATGTGTTTATTGCATCATGATATTTTTTATAAACAACCCCAACGATCTTAAAAAACAGCATGGGTGATATTTTTCAGCGCAAAGGGATAAATGTTTGGGCAGGAGGACACCATTTAAGCAAAAACTTTTCCAGCAAGATCAGTGATTCAGGAGGATTGGTTCTGTTTTATGTCGGTCTAGCATTGCTCTCGAATGGTACTATGATTTTGCTGTACCTCAGAAGCAGCTTTAGTTCTTTGCTGGCTTCAATAGCTGTTTGCCGCTTCATGCAGGCAACTGTTCTAAGCTCTTTAACTTCAAAGTAATCTTAAATATATTTGCGCATGCCTCTACTGAGTGGAGCTTGGTGGTGATTGGCTTCTAGCAAGGGAGGTTGTGGGTCAAATAGTGATGGTGGCGTAGGGTGGACGGGAAAGGAGCTGCAGAGAACTGTGGCGGGCCGACTGTCGAGACCCAACTCCTCTCTCTCTCGCATGTGGGACAGCAGGCAGACTTCATACTTTCACTATAATTTTGTTTTGAATCAAGTGCGACCAATCATGTTTCTTTCCACCCAATCCACCAAACACATCATCAGCTGGTTCAGAGACCCATCAGGCTCCGATTATTCTCCAAGTTATGGCTGACTTTCAAAGACAATAAACTATAAATTATTTAAAGTGCTGAGAATCCAGTTCAAGAAACTAATGTCAAGTAAGCATTTCAACAACAATTTCAACTATCTTCTTGAAAGCTTCGAGCTGTAGGCTTGGTAACAGAATTCAAAGATGTTTGATTCATCCAGGATTACAGAAGCCTCAGTTTATCTGTATCGGTTAAGATAGGAGGGTTTGGTGAGGCTGAACCTTTAGATACTCCAGCTCAAATCTTGTCCCTCAGTCACTTCTAGTGCTTTGCTAAGTGATCACACCACTAAAATCAAGATCAATCGATCTGTCTCAAAAAAACAGTGGTCCAGGGTCAAGGAAGCACCAGAATTTTACCTTCGCAATAGGTAGGCAGCGAAAAACTCCTGCTCTGATCACCGGATGGAGTGATGGAATGATGATGAACAGTCGGTTCCCACCTTTAACCTTTTGTACCCCGAGTCAAGGCTTCATCAGCAAAACCTCTTAGTTGAAGCGGCACATCTTGGATTCTAATACGTCAGTAAAGAGAAACCTGATAATGTTCCTAATACTAATGATGGATTTAGGTGACATTAGGATGATAGCATAGGATTGTGCACAGAGGCTGGTACAGGAACTGTCAGCACTTCTCACATCAAGTTACAACAGTCAATTTGCATGTAGCAAAAGGAATTAATAAAATCAATTTTGCCTCATGTTATGTATGCAAGTATGTTTTCGTCACTGGTTACAAGTTAGGACTCAAACTTACTGTATTAATTGAATTCAAAGCTTAAAAAAAAAAAAAGAATATATGGTATTTAATTTCTTGATCAACAATGAGCAGGTAAAAGAATATAAGAGAATCAGAGATTAGATAAATCAAACAAAACTGTTAAACCTTTGGTTGAGTCCATTGCCACAGATACAAGTCTTACCTCGCAGAACTATGTCAGTTAATTTGCTTTATGATTGCTTCGTGGCTATGTGCACCAAAAAGATAGTAATATACAGAGATGGCACCAAATCCATTTCTGAACGATGAGTATCTGAAGTAGGAAATGATGATCCAGAATATTGTATCCTCTACCACTCACGAAGCTCATACAGTAAGAGGATGCCAGGCTTGGAGGGACCATGACCTGTGTAAGGACTTGTTAGCAAGCTGCAGATTAGACCGACCCTTTTCAATGAGAGAGAAGAATGTGTTTGCATGTAGAATAATATATATCATAATAAGACATGCATTTTACAGCAGAGGGCCTGCATGGTCTCCCAGCATAAGAAGCTATCCAAAGTTGGCAAATAGCAGCCACCTCTGAAGCACCACAGATGATTCAATATCTCCCTAACCAACTAATATCCTGTTCTAAATCTGAGAGGTGATGATAAATAGCTGTGATATTGCAAATATAACTGGATAATTTTTCTTAATTGTTGCCAGCTAGATGGATTCAAGTAATCCACATATAACATTCCCATGGAATACTATGTAGAGGCAGGAGGGATAAAAGGTTATATCTAAGCCCTCCAGCTTATTTTAAAACTAAATCTTTACAAAAACCTTGAGACACCAGCAAAATCCAATTTCTTCAGTTTCTCTTAAATCCAAACAATCCAAGTGAGGAACCTTAATGAAGACATCAGAATGCATTTTCACCATTGAATACAAAATATCTTTTTGTCTTGCCTTCAGTGTCACCAAAACAATCCAAAATTTGGACTTCTGAAAGGACATCAATACTCTGACACCTAAAATCATTAAATTATGATGTCAAAACCAGTACATGCCAACTTTTGGCAATTCCAAGAAAAAATCAAGTCTAACCTCCACTTTGTGAAGGTTTATTAGTTTTATAATTTATGAAACATCACTCTAATTAATTATCTGTTATATCCAAAAGTACAAGTATAAACACATTTATAAGGTACAGAGATGTCCTGGTGTCAGATTTTCTAGTTCTCTGGATCAGGTTCATCAAGACACTGGACACTTGTGTCACATGCCTGAGTTAGATTACTTGTATCCAGCACCAACCATCAGGCCTTCTCTCAGTTAAATTGCAACATAACATCACACGAGAAACATTTCTATAGAGCTGTGAAACTGTTTTGTTTTTTCACTAATAAAAAAATCTGAAAGAACACCAACTACATGTATATACAATCAAGAACAAACATATCGTAATTTCATTAAAAAAATAATAACATGAAATAGCAAAGGAGTTTGCCTTATTTCTTGACATTGATGATAATGCTTGGCTGATGGTTCCTTTGTGTTCAGCACTTAAATCCTAAGCTGGAATAATTATCCTGCAGAAAACATTGAATTGGAGTTGAATATTCACAAGACATGGTCAAGTAAGATATGCACCGGGGGAAAAATCGCATAACCAAAATTTTGGTAACACTAGTATTATATCTTGAAAAATTTCCTGGGAATATCACATGGTGGTAACAAAAAGCTGCATACATCACTCTGGTAAGTTGATTCATTTTTGCATATTTTTGAAAACTTAACTAGAAGCTTCTTGTGCTAAAGTTATAATTGTTTTTGTTGATTATAACATGGCTAAGTAGAATGTGATTGATTATCATCAAAATGGTCAATAAAATAATTACATTGTTTTATATTATTAAGTTTCTAGATGTCTTCCTAATATATCATGTTTTGTCTTTTAAAATGTGCCTTTTCTTTGTACTATTGTACAAACTCGAAGTCCCAGTGTTTTTGTCTATCAAAAACCATTGATATCAATGAAATCGATGTGATGCAAAAAAATTCCTTTTTTCCTATTTTTAAATGGAAAAAGAAGAACCACTTGAATGATAGCTAGACACCAGATAGTATAAGTGGAGGTCAATTCATATGTGTAGCCGCTTCTCTAATATGGGAAGAGAATCGGCATGTCTTGAAGAAGTCTATATCCTACCACAACGAGGTAGTCTTCATAAGATAATTGTTAACTGCATTATAAATTTTGGTCCACACATATATGTATAAAGTCTAGTGGCTTTGATTTATGATGGCTTAGGTTTGAAACATACTACATTTCACATTTTACTAAAATTATGAATCAGCAACTGAGGATCTGGAACTTCAAAATAATTTCCTTTTAAAAAAAAAAGAAAATCAATAGATCGAATATAAATCTCAATAACAAGTTGAATTTAAGTCTCTTGATCAAGTGGATTAAGATTCCGTTAGATACAACAAACATTCAACCCAGTAACAGTACTAATTTGATAAACCTTGTGGAAGATGGATTGGAATCAATCTTGTGATTTCAGGATTACCAGAAAGTTCACAATATAATGTTTGCAACACCATAATTAGATACAATATTCATAAAATATGTCAGAATGGAGAATGAAAAAGAAAAATCATTATAAAAATGAAAACAGGGAAAAGAGTAATTGGTTTGCACACAAGTTCAGGAAACATATCTCATAAACAACAGGAATATTGCCTAGTTGCAAAAAAAACTAGTCATGTATTTTTCCCCCAAAACAATAGCATAGATCATGGGAATATACCAATCAAATCAGAATACAACTTGAAAAAATATACTAGAAGGATTCATCCAAAATATGAAAGTTTCATACCTTCTATATGCTATGTTTTTTAGTCTGTAATTCTGTATACCCTTGCATGTTTCTCCAAAAGGCTACCTAGAAAAAGGTAGATCACATGGATAAATATGAATGAAACAGCTATGCTAAGAAAGAAAGATGAATATGGGGTCACAAGAGTATGAATGATAAAATTAAATGCATGCATGCCGTCTGATGTAGAGATGCAAAACCACAAACTACAAAAACCACAGCTCAAGAAAGATTAGAACCTGTCAGCCTATAATCATAGCCAGACATGAATGTCAACCATCTCTACCTTCATGAAGGTCACCTCCAAAATGAAATTAGTGCTTAAGGCTGATGAATATAAGCACACATTTGCATTTGGGTTGCAGTCTTAGGGGAATGGTGAGCCCCCCTGCATGTTAAAGCATGCATTAGATGCCCACAAATTCTTTTGAAGGTAGTTGGTTGGGTTCAGTTGTCCATGAAGATAGCTTAACATGCCAAGGCCCAATTCCCTGCTTGATAATGCTTCCTTTAGACAGCTTCCTTTTGGCACCCAGCCATAGTTATTCCATGAACTAAAGTAGTATAAGACACCTCGTCCAACACCACACCTCTTTGATTCATATGATCGGAGATCTTAAAAGCCTCCTCCATTCTTCCTTCCTTGCAGAAACCAGACATTAACGTGTTATAAGTGACAGCATCTGGAGCGATACCATTATCCAACATTTCATCGAGAAGTTTGACTGCAGCGTCATAATTCGCCATTTCACAATACCCACGCATCAGGATTGTGTAGGTAACCTTATTTGGGACAACCCACTTGCACGCATTTCCTCAAGGACTTTGTTTGCTTCATCCATTTGACCTAACTTACAATACCCACCAATAAGTGTGGTATAACTTAACACATTCAATGCCAAACCATCCTCTTCCATTTTCACCATAAAATTTTTAGCCTCCTCGACACGACCGACACTGCACATCCCATGCATAAGGGCACAGTAAGTCGCAGAAGTTGGAGCGATGCCTTTACTCTTCATTTCATCAAGAATATTAGAAGCTTCTGAAATGTTACCATCCCTACAGTAACCACGAATGAGTGAATTATAGATGACATTGTTTGGCTCCAAGCCCCAACCAGCCAACTCCTTCAGGTAGGCTTTGGCTTTATGTACTTCCTTAGCCTTGCAATAACCATCTATTATTGCGCTAAAGTGAAAATATCTGGAACCAAACCCTCATTCTTAAACTCACAAAGAAGTCCAATGGCCTCTTCCATCCTACCCAAATTGCATAATCCATGTATTAATGTGTTATAGGTAATAACATCCGGCTTCAAACCTCTTTTAACCATGTCATCCCAAAGTTTAAACCCTTCATCCATTTTCCCTTCTTTGCAACACCCTGAAATCAGAGTATTGTATGTCACCCTGTCCAAGGTCAATCCCCTCTCGAGCATTGCCCTAAGAAGCCCAAATGCCTCTTTCATATTCCCTGACTCACAGAGCCCATGAATCAAAGCATTCGAAGTCATGGTGTTCACAGCAAAACCCTTCTCTAGCATTTTGAACCAAATATCAATTGCCTCATGATGCTTCCCATTCTCACACAGCCCCTCCATCATTGATGTCATAAGAGAGTCATTTGGTCTTAAATTCCTCAATAACATCTCCCTAAAAAGCCTCACAGCACAGTCCAACCTTAATTTCTTTGTGACAAGCCAGAAAATAATTGAATTAAACAGCCCGACATTTATTTCCATTCCATTTGACAGCATCTCATCTAAGAGATACTCAGCCTGCTCCATTTCCCCTGACATGCACAAGCCTTTTATGAGCGCATTATAAGTTACTGAATTTGGCTCCATCCCTTTCACCACCATCTCATTTCTTAAGCTCAAAGCCTCCGAACACTGCCCCATCCTACAATGCCCATCAATCAAAGTATTATAAGTAAACTCGTTTGGCACAATACCCATCTTGTCCATCTCCTTTAGGAGACATTCCACATCTCCAAACCTATTGGATTTAACCAAACCATTGATGAGAACATTGAATGTGACAACGCTTGGGTTCACTGAGCTCCTCTTCATCTTCTCCTTGAACCGAAAGGCCTCATCCAACATCTTCTTCTTGCAGAGCCCATCGATCAGCACATTGTAAGTAACGACTGTGGGACAAATTCCAGAGCTTTCCATCTCCGAAAACAATGTGATCGCCTCCTCGACCTCGTGGTTCTTGCAGAGGACGTCAATGAGAGGGGTATACGAGTAGGCATCCGCCACAACAAATTGTCGCATTCCGTCGAACACCAGGCGTGCATTATTGCAATCATTGGCCCTAGCAAGCGATGACAGGAAAACATTGCAGGTTTTCAGAGATGGGCAAAGCCCTCGCTCGATGAGGATCTGGAATGCGACGACGGCGAGCTTCGGGCCGTCAGATCGGAACTGGGTGCAGCACACGTGGACCAAGGTATCGAGCGCGCCAGACGACTCATCGGAGAAAACGGTGTCGGCGAGGGCGCGAACAATCTCGGAGAACCGGTGGCTGGGGTCTTCGAGGAGGACGGGGAGGCTGCCACCGATGAGGCGGATGAGGAGGAGGCGGGCGGCAGCGGTAAGGTTGGATCGGAGAAGGGCGTGGACAAGAAGGGAGTAGGATCGGGGAGTAAAGTGGAAGCCGCAGCGTTCGGAGGCGAAAGAGAAGAAGCGGAGGGCAGGGCGGGGCTTGATCGTCGGCCGGAGATCGAGCAGAAGGCGGTCGAGGCGGTGGGGGGAGGAGGCGGGCGAGGGTCTCGCAGCAGAGCGTGGCGTCGATGGATGGGCGGGAGAGGAGAAGGGCGAGGTTGCGGCGGAGGAGAGGGGTGTCGTCGGTGGCGGCGGCGTTAGCGCCAGGCGGCGGAGGGGAGTGGTGGTCCGGCTTCGGGGCGGCGGAGCTGGAGAAGGATGAGGCGGCGGAGCAAGATAAGAAGGGCCGGCGGGGTTTCCTTGCGAGGGGAGGCGGTGGTCTCATGGCGCGCCGTCGGGAGGTGTCGGGCGGAAAGTCTGGGGTTTAGAGGGTCGTTAAGAAGGGGAATGAATCAACGGCTAGTATTTGATCGGCATCGAGCGGGTATAGCGAGCGCGGTGTCTCGAGGAACGCACGATGAAAGCACGGGAAGAATTAGGCCACGGATCCGAAGATGTTGTTGGAAGAGGTTGGAAACTATTGCTTCCAATTAGGCCACGGATCCACGATGTATCGTTGGTTGAACTCTCCCCCCTTTAGTTTTCCGAAATGTTTTCCATTTCCATTTTTCTTAAATTATTCTCTTCTAATTTTTAGAAAAATATATTTGCTAAAAAAATTTATTTTTTTTAAAAAAGAAAAGATCAAGAAAAAAATTAAACAAAATATCATTCATTCTCATGTCTTCAAATTTTCCAATTTTTCTTTCACATTTTGTTTTGAATAATAATAATAATAATAATAATAAATCTTTAAATTATATTCATTTTTTATTAATAAACATATTTATTTTATTAAAAAAAAGACTATTTTTAAAAATTCAAACATAACAGCATGCCACCATCGTTGTGTGAGTAAATGATGAAGATTTGCATCAATATGGCCTCACTCAATATTCAAAATTTGTATAAAATATATTGAGGAGAGAAAATCTAGCCTGAATACATGGTTCATATTTTGTGCAGTTGGATAACACAAAACATGTTAAGGTCTACCAAATATTTCCAGCCATCAACAACTCAAACATAATTTATGGATAATCCATGAATGGGAATGGGTTGGTTTCCCTGGCTCATATGGATAACATTAAATAACTCAATGATAACTTTAATTAGTTATAATAATAGAAAATTGCCTTGATGTTTAATTTGTTCATAATGAAATTGGGTTTCCAAGCTAGCTTTGCATTGAAATTAGGATAGGAGTAGACTAGGCAAACTTTATTTTTTATGCCGTTGTGGAACGTTTGTTTCATTAGGCTTGACTAGCGTGGTAACGTCAGCCTTGGCATCTGGTCCATCGCGTTCCAGCCCACCACTGGGCCAAGCGCAGGCCCAAGTTCTGTAGCCTTCAAGCCGCATTGTTGGATCAAGCCTGCTCAACTTAACATTCCTACCCAAAATTCAATCCACTCGACTACCCGGTCTCCGTTAGTTACTCTACCAATAATATTGCAGCAAACAGTAGTAGGAAAAACTACAATGCCACGTCTGCCGATCCAATTAACTCAATAACAAATCAAAATTATATAGCTTAAAAACTTAGTAGAAATTAATGGATAACAAGTGAACTTAAGTTACAAGCACATAACACTTTTTTTCTTATAATGTTAAAGCATTTTTTAATCTAATGTGGGATTATTTATGAGTTGTTATAATCTTTTCTTCATATAATGCGAGCTGGATAGCTATGACTTTTCTTATGCTTACCAACTTCTGCATACTTGAATCGACTCTTATGCAATTTATAACACTTCAAACTCTATATCATTTGTAATATCTCAAGCCCATCTACTAATTCAATTAACTCGTTAGCAAACTAAAACCACGAAGCCTAAATCTTAAGTAAAATTAATGAATAACAAGTGAACTTTAGTTATAAACACATAACACTTTTTTTCTATCAATGCGAACTATTTTTGAGGTGTTACAAAGTAAATTTTTATAGAATCTAAATTGTTATACGACAAGTTTGTCGCATGTTGTTAAATGTAGTAGAAGTTAGTATTACCATAAGGATATCGCTTGGGACAAATTATTGTCAAATATTGCTTGCTGGTATATTCACCATCTTTGGATGGAAAATATATATAGATATGAACTTGTGTTCATTTCACGGTTGTCAATTTCGTTCCGTTTCGGTCGAGACGTTTCGTTTCGGTAGCTTATTTGAAAAGATAAGCACTACGTTTCGCTTCGAAAGATTTTTCATTTCGATGCGTTTCGGCCGTTTCGGTATGTTTCGACTGTTTTGGCAAAATATGTTTCGAGTCCAATTTATGAATTATTAAACCTTTTAGAACCATTTTAATATATATATAATATCAAAAAAATTCTAGTTATCCTATCCCACGGCCGTATCTCTTAAAACTCAAACTCTTTATTTTTATGTTGTTATTATTATTTATGAAGAATATAAATTATAAATAATTTATATATATA
>UESW01003903.1:1366588-1419679 GCA_900491605.1 Calamus simplicifolius | reverse complement strand
CCGATCGTCCATGATCAATCTCGGACGTGGCGATCGGACCGATCG
Source organism: Calamus simplicifolius (assembly GCA_900491605.1). Lineage (NCBI taxonomy): Eukaryota > Viridiplantae > Streptophyta > Magnoliopsida > Arecales > Arecaceae > Calamus > Calamus simplicifolius. The sequence goes on along the minus strand of UESW01003903.1, from coordinate 1,419,634 downwards.
GCATCGATCCAACAGTGCCACGATCCTAGCCCTGATCCTATCCGCCACGACCGATCTTGGACCACGGCGATCAATCCGATCGGCGATGATCCGACGATTGCGATCGATCCAAGCCCTGATCCCGATCGGCCACGATCGATCCCAGACCGTTGCGATCGGTCGAGATCGCTGATGATCCGACGGTTTGCGATCGATCCAAGCCCTGATCCCGATTGGCCACGATCGATCTAGGACCGTGGCGATCAGACCGATCAGCGTCGATCTGACGGTTGCCATCGATCCAAGCCCTGATCGATCCGTCGGCGATGAACGATCTCGGACCGTCGCGATCGATCCGATAGGCGATAATCCGACAGTTAAGATCGATCCAAGCCCTGATCCCGATCAGCCATGACCGATCCCATACCGATGCGATCGGTCCGAGATCGCTGACGTTCTAACGGTTGCGATCGATCCAAGCCCTGATCCCAATCGGCTACGACCGATCTTGGACCGTGGTGATCGGTCCGATCGGCGACGATCCGACGGTTGTGATCGATCCAAGCCATGATCCCGATCAGCCATGACCGATCCCATACCGATGCGATCGGTCCGAGATCGTTGTCGTTCGACGGTTGCGATCGATCCAGCCCTGATCCCGATCGGCCCATGACCGATCCCGGACCGTGGCGATCGGTTCGATCGGCGATGATCCGATGATTGCGATCGATCCAAGCCCTGATCCCGATCATCCACGATCGATCTTGGACCATGGCGATCGGACCAATCGCGTCGATCTGATGGTTGCCATTGATCCCAACCCTGATCCTGATCCGCCACGACCGATCTCAGACCACGACAATCGATCCGATCGGCGACGATCCGACGATTGCGATCGATCCAAGCCCTGATCCCGATCGCCATGACCGATCCCGGACCGTTGCGATCAGTCCGAGATCGTTGACGATCCAACGTTTGTGATCGATCCAAGCCCTGATCCCGATTGGCCACAACCGATCTAGGACCGTGGCGATCGGACCGATCGGCGTCGATCCGACGGTTGCCATCGATCCAAGCCCTGATCGATCCCGGTCGCGATGAACGATCTCGGACCATCGCGATCGAATCCGATAGGAGACAATCCGACGGTTGCGATCGATCCCAGCCCTGATCCCGATCGGCCAGACCGATCCCATACCGATGCGATCGGTCCGAGATCGCTGACGTTCCGATGGTTGCGATCGATCCAAGCCCTGATCCCGATCGGCCACGACCGATCTTAGACCGTGGCAATCGGTCTGATCGGCGATGATCCAACGGTTGCGATCGATCCAAGCCCTGATCCCGATCGGCCATGACCAATCCCATACCGATGCGATCGGTCCCGAGATCGTTGACGTCTGATGGTTGCGATCGATCCAAGCCCTAATCCCATCGGCCACGATCGATCCCGGACCGTGGCGATCGGTCCGATCGGCGATGATCCGACGATTGCGATCGATCCAAGCCCTGATCCCGATCATCCACGATCGATCTCGGACCGTGGCGATCGGACCGATCGGCGTCGATCCGACGGTTTGCCATCGATCCCAACCCTGATCCTGATCCACCACGACCGATCTCGGACCACGGCGATCGATCCGATCAGCGACGATCCGACGATTGCGATCGATCCAAGCCTGATCCTGATTGGCCACGACCGATCCCGGACCGTTGCGATCGGTTCGAGATCGCTGACGATCCGACGGTTGCAATCGATCCAAGCCCTGACCCGATTGGCCACGACCGATCTAGGACCATGGCGATCGGATCGATCGGCGTTGATCCGACAGTTGCCATCGATCCAAGCCCTTATCGATCCCGGTTGGCGATTAACGATCTCGAACCGTTGCAATCGATCGATCCGATAGGCGACAATCCGACGGTTACGATCGATCCAGGCCGTGATCCCGATCGGCCATGACCGATCTCGGACCGTTGCAATCCATCCGAGATCAGCGATGATCCCGATGGTTGCGATCGATCGAAGCCATGATCCCGATCGGCCACGACCGATCTCGGACCGTGCGATCGATCCGATCGGCGACGATCCGACGATTGCGATCGATCCAAGCCCTGATCCTGATCGGCCATGATCGATCCCATACCGATGCGATCGGTTCGAGATCGCTGACGATCCGACGGTTGCGATTGATCCAAGCCCTGATCCCGATCGGCCACGACCGATCCCGGACCGTTGCGATCGGTCCGAGATCACTGATGATCCGACGATTATGATCGATCCAAGCCCTGATCCCGATCGGCCATGACCGATCTCGGACCGTGGCGATCTATCCAATCGCGACGATCCAACGGTTGCGATCGATCGAAGCCATGATCGATCCCAGTCAGCGACGACCGATCTCGAACCGTCGCGATCGATCCGATCGGCGATGATCCGACGGTTGCGATCGATCTGATTCCGTTCTTTTTGGCCCATGTTTATTTGTTTGATCGAAGTCTTTCTTTAGATGCATCATTTAATTTTTTTAAAAACATTGCGATGCTAGTTCACATATTTTTTATTTATAATTATATTTTATAAAAATTAATTTTATTTAAATAATTGTGCAACAAGTGCGTGCTAAATTAAAAAATTTTTTTTTAATTATTGCGTCGCTATTTAACATAATTTTTTTTAAAAATATTGCGATGCACAGGAGTTGCGTCATAATTTTTTATTTCATAATTATATTTTATAAAAATTAATTTTATTTAAATTATTTGCGACGCAATTAGTGCGTTCGCTAAATTAAAAATAATTTTTCTAATTTTTGGTTTATTGCGTCGCTAATTAATATATTTAATTTTTTTAAAAACATTGCGACGCATGTTGCAGCATTTAAATTATTGTGACGTGCGTGCTAAATTAAAAATTTTTTTAATTTTGTCGCTATTTAACATATTTTTTTAAAATATTGTGACGCACTGAGTTGCGTCGCAATATTTTTTTCATTGCGATGCAATTAGTGCATCGCTAAATTAAAAATAATTTTTCTAATTTTCTGGTTTATTTCGCTAATGCATTGCTATTTAACAATTTTTTTAAAATTGCGACGCACTGAGTTGCATCGCAATTTTTTTCCATATTTATATTTTATAAAAAATTAATTTAAAAATATTGCAATGCATTATTTACATTGCTAAATAAAAAAATTAATTTTTTTTATTTTCTGGTTTATTGAGTCACTAATGCGTCGCTAATTGCGTCACAATGTTTTGTTGTCAAGGCGTCGCAAAGTGGTCGCAATTTAGCGACGTATAATTGCGTCGCTAAATTTGCATCGCTATTTCAGTATTTTTTTTGTAATGTTAGCCCCTATTTCAAACACTACCTTAGGAGGTAGAAAGTAAAATCTCGTCGCCTTTAGCGCAACAAAGCAACGTACCAACTTCCCTTCACCGCTCCCTCCCTTCCCTACAGTAACCAGAAACGGCCTAGCAACTTGGGCCGTGCATGCACGATCCGGTTTGTACCGAACTGAGCCGGACCATGAACGGCCCGGCTCCAGTGGTCATCTCTTATGTCTCGACCAGACCAAAGTTTCAATTTATGTTGAACCTTGATCAAAACAAATCTTGAAGCTAGACGTCTAGTGCACTGGGATATGAATCTTTAAGCCTGAAACTTTCTTCTGTGTTGCAATGGTTCGACCAGACCTAGTTCAGTCTAATTACAGATGCTCTTAATTAGCACTATTGGGTTCCACACGCATGGTGCTTCCTGCAAGAATTTAGAAGTTTGTCATTGCATTTCACTCAGACGCGAATCATGAAACTTGTAATGCATCGTCTCAGCCTGGATCTTCCTGTGCCGTACATATAATGCTCGACTGTCTTCGAATATTTGTATACACTCGCTTCAGATCAGAGAGAGAGAGAGAGAGAGAGATGTGAAGTTTAATATTAGCTTCAAATCTTGCCTCAGTGTGGAAGAGCCGCATGTGGTAAGGGCTTAAACAATTCATTCCGTACTGTGTTTGCCAGCTATCAACCGCTTGAAGCACATTGGTTGCGGAGACCGATCAAGATTCAATAGATAGCGATCTGCTGGATTGTAAAACGAAACGCAAAGAGAAAACAAAGGAGCTCCTGTATATATGTGTCCTCACGACCACAATCATTAAAGAAAACTTTGATCGATCTCTTCTTATTTTATTCTTTTCTCTATTCCCTACGTAGTAGCAATCATAATCTACGCAGGGCCATGTTCTCTTCTACCATTCTCCTCCCTGATCAAAAGAGGCAAGGTGAGAGACTCACCTGTACAGTTGGCTCAGACATGCAAGGCACTCCTTTAACCTGTGAGCAGAGAGTCTCGGTGCAAGAAATGCTGCATTGATGATAGATCTTGGCAGCGTTGGACATAGATGCTGCTTTAATAATACATTAAAAAATCATTGACGATAGTGAGAAGGCACGGTGGGATCGATGACATAAAATGCTTAGATTCTCATAAATATTTAACCTCTTGCTTAAGAAAACAAACTCCCTCTTAGACCTCAACGCCATATAATCAAATTGACCGAAAAGATAATAAGCTTTCTTCTAATGTTTTCTGGTCAATATCTGTTGTTGGACAAGGTAAAATTCTAATGTCTACTGTCTTCCAAGGAAGTATCATAAAGATGGATGTATATATAGTCTGTCAAGATGAGATCTAGAGTAGAATTGCTCTATACTTGTTAGAAACAATTAAAGTTTCACAGTAGAGCTAGTCCAATTATATATGGGTAACGAGCAAAAACATCAAACACTACAAAAAAAAAAAAAAAATTTAACTTTTGCCTACGATTTTTTCATAGCGAAAGATAAAAAATCGTAGGTAAAGCCTTTTCCTACGATTTCTGTCATAGGCAAAAGTTTTAAAAAAATCATAGGCAAAAGTGAGTAGGGAAAGCCTTTGCCTATGACTTTTAAAAATCGTAGGCATATATCAGACCTTTTTCTATGATTTTTTTCGTAGGTAAAGGTCATAATTCGTAGGAAAAGAGTGAGAATAATTTGAAATTCAAATTTAAATTTTAAAAACTATTGCTTACGAAATTGAAAAATCATAGGAAAAAATCAAAAAAATATATTTTTATCAACATCTTTCCTTACGATTTATCTTAAAATCGTAGGAAAAAATTGACTAATTATAATTTTTAATGATTCCTTTCCCTATGCAAAAACCCTAAAATCGTAGGAAAAAATAGAAAAAATATTTTTTATACACATCTTTCCCTAAAATCGTAGGGAAAAGTTAGCTAATAAATTTTTTTTAATGATTTCTTTCCCTACGAAATCCCCAAAATCATAGGGAAAAAATCAAGAAATTTTTTTTTATCCACTCTTTCCTTACGATTTTTCTTAAAATCATAGGAAAAAATTGGCTAATAATAATTTTTAATAATTTCTTTCCCTACGAAAAACCCCAAAATCCTAGAGAAAAGTTGGCTAATAATAATATTTAATAATTTCTTTCCCTACAAAAAAAAAATCATAGGGAAAAATTAAAAAATATATTTTTTTATCCATATCTTACCTACAATTTTTCCTAAAATCGTAGGAAAAAATTAGTATAATAATTTTAATATTTCTTTCCTACAAAAAAAATCTCTAAAATTGTAGGTAAAATTTAAGAAAAATATTTTTTATCCATATCTTTTCCTACAAAAATTTCTTAAAATCGTAGGAAAAAATAGTAAGATGAATTTTTTTAAAATATTTTTACTTATGAAAAAAATAAATCATACAAAAAAGTGAATATTATTATTAACCATTTTACCCAAAAAAAAATTAAATCATAAAATATAATAAATAATATTTTTCCCTACAAAATATGTCTAAAATCATAGAAAAAGTTATATTTATTTAATTGTAATTTATTTAATATTTTAAAATATTTTTTTTTAATTTTTTTATTATTTTTGCATATTTTATTTTAAATAAATATAATTGTTTGATTCATATTTTTTTTAAATATTAAAAATTGTATCAATAAAAAATAATATGATTTTTAACCTACATATCTATTACATATATAAATTTACATAGTACGGTTTGGTGGTACTTTCCTTGTAACTTTTAATCCTTCCCTTCCCTTTTTTTTCTCTGTTAAGCAAAGTGATACGTGTACCGGAACAATATTTATATTCAAAGTAATTTCTTCTTTGATAAACTAAACTCAACGGAATGCTTAGGGAACTCCTTTTTATTTTTTTTTGGTACAAGCGGACGATCACATTAGTCTTGTGAATCAGCTCAGATAGATCCAAATATAAAATTTGCTTCAACAGAGAAGGACAAGGATTGCCCGTCCTCCAGATCCACGAGCCGCCATGCTGAGCCATAGAAGAAGCCACCCAATCCGCTACCGAATTGACTTCACGATAAATATGGCGATCTGGGCACAGTCAACCTCACGCAGGATAGACCAAATGTCCAGAAGTATCGGATTAGCAGGGCCGGAAAGGTAATCCTTCTTCTGCAGCCAAGAAATAACCGTCGTGGAATCACCCTCGATCAAAATCCTCTGAGCATGGAAATGCCTGCCCAAGCCGCGTAAAGCTCCGACATAAGGACAGAGGAATCAATAGTACCAAAACCTCCCACTCCCAGCAAGTCACCATGAAGGCCACGGATGACAAAAGCAGAACCAGCAACTCTACCACGGACACTTCCATCAAAGTTGATTTTGACGAACCCTAGAGAGGGGATCCCAGGAGATAAAAATCGTATGTCGGTTCGCTGCCGTAGCAGCAGGGGATCCCTAGAGGCCAGAGACGTCAGAACCAACCCAAGCACAGTCTGTAACCAGAGATCTAATCTTCCTCACAATCCTGGGGGAAGAAATAGAATTCTCCATGAAAAGAAGCTGATTCCTAGATAACCAAATCTGATAAGCCGTGACAGCCCAAAGACTACTCTTATGCAGAGAAGCTCTACGAATATAAAGAAGGAAAGAGGAGCGAGGTGAACCCGAATCATCCATCCTGACAGAATAACCCACCATGTGCCATATCTGTCTAGCTCTGGGGCAAGTGAAGATAGCATGCTCAGAAGACTCCTCCTCCAACCTACATAAGGGACAACACGGTGGGAATGACAGACCCCTCCGAGAGAGAAGAAGACAGGTTGGAAGATAGTCCCACAGAAGCTTCCAGATAAATAACTGCACCCTGGGAAGAGTAGGAAGCTTCCAAATCCATGCGGCATCCACTGATCGCTGAGACACAAGCCTGCATATCTTCATCAAATCCCTGGTAGGAGCTCTTGAGAGACAGGATCTCTGCCAGAGCTGGAGTCAGATAAACTGCCAGTAGTAAGGGGCAGCGATAGAATACGCCTAGAAAGCTCCAGCCCAAAGAATCGGGTCACCGAGGGGATATGCCAGGCAGGGGGATCTAAGGAAATCAGATCCTTAACCCTTAAACTGGAAGGGATATCAATACTAATAAATGAGGGCCATCGAGAGAGAGGAAGCTCAGAAATTCAGATGTCCTGAATAACATCGATCGATGATCCATCTCCAATCATCCATGATATGTGACCCATAATAGTCTGACCAAACCGACACACTTCCCTCCAAAAAGAGGAGCAACCCCGAGGCGATCAGCTATGTAAGGCCGACGACCAGGCACCATATCTAGCTCGCATCAGAGAGCTCCAGAGACAATGCGGCTCCAATAGGAACCTAGAAGCATGTCTAGCAAGAAGGGCTTCCCTTCTGATAATCAGAGACTGGATCCCGAGCCCACCTTCTTGGATAGGCATACAGACTGAATCCCAGGATAATAGATGAGTACCATGACCTTCTTGCATAGAAGCCCAAAGAAAATCACGGAAACATCTCTCAATCCTCTTAAGGCTGGTAATCAGAAGGACAATGTTTGATAGGAGGTACAGGGGAAGAGAGGAGAGAACCGAGCGGATAATAATAACTCTAGCCATCATCGAAAGGCCAGTAACCTGCCACCCCTCCAAACGCTGACGGACCCTCCTCTCAAGCTCATAGTAGTCAGAACACCGGGGGGTCTCCCCGTGATATGGATCCCCAAATACATAAACCTATCAGTCTGAGTAGAAATACTCGATAAATTAATAATGGCTTCCCTGATAGACCTAGAAGTCTTCGGGCTGAAACATATAGAGGACTTAAGAAAGTTGACCTTCTGTCCCGAAGCCTGACAATACCGCTGAATAATAGAATGGAATGAAGCCGCATTATCAATGGAAGCCTGGCCAAGGAAGATACAATCGTCCGCAAAAAGAAGATGATCGAGAGACCAGAGGGCCCTCTGATCCAGCCATAAACGGGACAATCCTCTGGTCTAACTGTGCCTGATAGAAAGCACGTGAAAGATCATCCACAGCTAGAATAAACAGCAAAGGAGATAGAGGGCATCCCTGCCGAATCCCCACAGAAGAGTGAAAAAACTCCGTCGGACTCCCATTAATGATCAGAGAAAAAGTCGGCCTCTGAATGCAAGCCATGATCCACTCAATGAACAATCCGTCGAACCCAAACTCCAGAAGAGTGCGGTAAAAAAGGCCCAGCTCAGTCTATCATAGGCTCTCTCCATATCAAGTTTGACAGCCATAAGGTAATTTCTGACTAGAGCTCTTTGGAGATCATGCATAAACTCCTGGGCTATGAGGACATTATCAGAAATGGACCTCCCTCTAATAAATGCCCCCTGTTCAGCCGAAATGAGGCGAGGAATCCCCAAACAAAGGCGGCAAGCTAGAAGACGGGCACAGACCTTATATAGAGTAGTGCAAAGACTAATAGGTCGAAAATGTGCGGAAGAGAGGCATCAGATCGCTTGGGCACCAAAGAAATAAATGTTTGATTCCATTCCACATGAATATGTTTAGATTGGAATACCATCTGAATAGCCAAGACCACCTCATGCCCAACAATATCCCAGTAATGACGGTAAAAGAAAGGCGGGAACCCATCAGGACCAGGGGCCTTATCCGGAGCGAGCTCCCAAAGGGCCATCCTAATCTCTTCCGCTGTAATAGATCTGACAAGCATACTATTATCCAAAGAAGAGACCTTCCCAGTGACCGGAACTGGAATAACCGGGCCCCCCTCACCTGAGGACTCAACCCATCTAGACTGAAAAAAATGAAGAAGCAGGTCCCTAATAGAGTGGGTGTCCTCGCAAATAATCCCCTTATCATCAAGTAATTTCTAGATCCTATTAGCTGCACGTCGCTTCAAGGTTGCCTGGTGAAAGAATCTGGTATTACGGTCACCATCACGGATCCACTGAAACATGGACCTCTGCCACCAATACACCTCCTGCTGCCGAAGGAGAGAGTGATGCTGAGCAAGCTTATCCCAGAAAGAATAGAGATCGAGTCCAACAGAAAACCATCCAGATCTTCCTTAGCATGTAAGACACAAATATCATTTTCAACTTGTTCAATTTGTCTAACCAAATCCCCCAGCTCCAGTCTATTCCATCTGGATAATCTATGCCTGGCCATCTTAAGGCGATGAGATAACCGATAAACAACATTAACCCTGACAGGAAGATGCCAGATCTGAGAAATAATAGTACGAGCTGCAGAGTAGGCAGTCCAAAACTGCTCAAATCTAAACTGCTTGCGTTGGTACTGGTCAACCTCTGTGGAGATCAAAATTGGGCAATGATCAGAAGTGATCCTAGAGAGGTGAGTGACGAAACCGCAGGGAACAAATGAAGCCACTGAGCCGTTGCCATAGCTCTATCCAGCCTCTCCAAAGCCGGGCAGACCCCTGACGATTATTACACCAGGTAAATTGGGGTCCCGAGTACCCCAAATCCATCAATCCAGCAGAAGCAATAAAGGATCTAAATTCACTGATATCAGCTGAGCCTGTAACCCTTCTACCTCCATGTTTCTCGTTGGCCTCAGTGATGCAGTTGAAATCCCCAGCAATAATAGAAGGAAGACCTTGAGCAAGAAGGGAACTTAGTTCAGACCAAAGAACCCTTCTTTCCCGATAGTCTATACTAGCATAGACCGCCGATAGGAGCCAGGGGTCAGAAGTACCCTCAGAGACAACCAGGCTAATCTGCTGACTACATTGGTGAAAAGCATCAATCGTAACAGCAGAGGTACGCCAAATAGCCAAAATACCTCCAGACAGACCATCAGCCTCCACAGCGTAAGAGGACCAAGATCGGGCAATCTGCCTACGAAACCGGGCCAAACTATCACCCGACAACTTGGTTTCCAAAAGGACACATATGTCAAAATTATATAACTGTAATAATCTTCCAAAAGAGGAGCGAAATGATGGCTTTCGAGCTCCTCTCACATTCCAAAGTAAAATCTTCATTTTACAAGCTGGGGGAAACTGGGATCTCTCCCTGGTCCTCTAACATAATACTATCAGCAGTACCCCCTTCCATCAGGGAGCCTTCATCAGACATCAGAACTGAACAGCCCAGTGGCCCTTCCGACTCAATGACAGATACATCGGACAAGGATCCTGATCCCTGACCATCAGTATCTCCAGCGACAGCCTCCAGGGAAGATCTATTACCCCAATCAGAATGTGACCTTACCAACACCAGGCCATCATCCTGGCCACACTGGGATAGGTCGAGCTGACTGGAGATAATAAATTGAGCCCCCTTTTTTCGCCGAAGGAGCCTTGCCTTTCACCTTTCGAACCACCGGTTTGGGAAAAGACCTTGGAGACAAGGATACCTCCGGTCTGGCCCGCTTCAAGGAACCCGAAAAACCATCCCTACAATCCATAATGCCTTCAGCACCCGGATCCAACCCAAGTGAGGAAAATGGATTTTTAGTTAACACAGAAATGTTCAGATTAGAATCTGGGAGCCCTCCTTATCAGCTGACTGCAGCACCTTATCAGCACCCTTCAAACCGGCACGGCCAGACAAAACCGCACGCCCTCCTTCCCTGGAGAATTCCGGTCCTTATTAATCCCAGATTGGCTTGGCACAGTTCCCAGATCTATCACCTCCTTATGGGCTGCAGAGGAGCTCCGACGAGCCACCTTAGACGGGGACATCCAACCATCACACGATCTTAGTCCCAGGACGAAGCCCATCCTTAGCAGATGGGGAAACAGAATCATGGATTAACGATGAAGGCTTCATCTGGGACTTCCCCATCCTAGCAGACTGAGAAACAGAAGCAACCCTCCTGCCTGATTGCAACAATCCATGGCCCAAACATTGAATCAGAAGCAGAGCTATCCTCATCTGATCACGCTGGAAGAGAGTAATGACCTCGCAGGTGTAGCGGGCACAATTCAAACAAATTCTTGGAGATTTTCATAAATGAATTCCTCTTTCATTGGCATATTATTTTTTAAATTATGCTATAAAGTATTAATTAGTTGGCTTATTTTAGTTTGTGGAAAGAAGCAAAAGTCAGAAACGTGTCATTTGATGGGGCAAAAACATTTTCGAAAACTTAACGTCCAATCAGGAAACCATGATGAACGAGAAATCATAGCAGTATATAATTTTTGAACGATGCCTGCCAATTTGTCACACCCTCTTCTCGTCTTACATGCGAAACACTTCATTTATAGATAATATATAATTTATATGAGGTGTACTGGTGTCCACGTACTTAGCCTGCTTATTATACAGCAGCAAGGTGACGTAATATTTGCTATTAAATTTTTTTAAATATAAACATATTATGCAACAATTTATTATCTTAAAAAAATTAATTAGAAAATATTATTTAACCTTTTTGATTTTATATAAATATTTTATTTTTTATAATATATAATGAATGTAAAACTAAACCCACGTCAGTAGATATTCTCATATATTTCTCATATTCTACTATTGGCATATTTATTAGACCAAAGATTTAAATCTAAATTTAAATTTAAAATTTAGGTTCAAGTCCAACCAAATCAAAGACATAGTAGAACTCATGTATCTTTTAATTCGGATGACCATAAGCTAGATCGATTCTAATATTACTTCCAATAATATAAAATTTTTAAAAATTTTATAAAAATGTTTTATTTGTTGGAAAAAGTAAAAAAAAGGAAACGTTCACCAACGTTTAGAAATGGCCCAAACAATTAATTTGGTAAGTAACGGCTATTAGGCCTTTTAAGGCCATTATGGACCGAGCCATTGACGTTTTTATGGGCCGAAAATGATTTATTATGATAATCGCAATAAGTACAAAAGTCGCCATAATAAGTTATTACGACGATAAAAAAATTTGTTATAATACGTTTCAAATTCGTGTAATAACTTGTTTGTAATAACCTATTGGCGAAACCATAGTGTCATTATATATTTTAAAAAAAATTAATTTAAATAAAACTTATTACGACAACTTATTTTTGCCGTAATATCTACATATTACGACGAAAATAAGTCACCGTAATAAGTTTTAAATATTTTTAAAATTTAAATAAAAACTTATTACGGCGACTTATTTTTGCCGTAATACCTATTACGGCAAAAATAAGTCATCGTAATAAGTTTTAAATATTTTTAAAATTTAAATAAAAACTTATTACAACAACTTTTTTTGATATTACGGTGAAAATAAGTCACCGTAATAAGTTTTTATTTAAATTAAAAAATATTAAAATTTTATTTTAATATTTTTTGTTTTACACCTATTACAATATATAATATAATATTAAAGCAATGATATTAGAAATAATTTTCTAATATAAAAGTTTCATAAAAAATTAATAAAATTTTCATTCATTTCAATAAAATCATCATATACAATATTTTTAAAAATACATAATTAAAAAAAAATACATGTACTATGGAGGTAAGGTTTGCTGGGATCCACTAGGACGATATCCAGGCACTAGCTGTCGCATGAAAGTAGTGAGCTCAACAGTCGTCGCCTTTAGATCCTGGATGGTCTTCTTTTGCTGAGTGAGCTTATTCTGTTGTTGAGTGAGCTTATCCTCTTGCTGAGCGATAAGCTCTTGGCACTCATATAGTTCAACATTAATTGTGAGTTTTCAAAGATGAAGAACTACCTTAATTCTCGATGTACCCTTCGGTAGTGGACCCCATCCCCTTTTATAACCATATTAGCGCCTAAAACCTCCTAAAAAATGATATCCTCATTGATTGGTTTGCTGTAAAGTCCTGTGAGGAAAGTCGCTCTACTAACTGTGCCTGCAATGAAAAAAAACAAAATCAATATGTTTAGTATAAAACATTACATTCAAAAATATTATATTTTAATTGATAAAACTTACATGGGTTTCTTCAGCTTTTTTATTTATCCATTGATTCTTCTTTTTGTCAAAATGAAGAGTATTCCAAAGATAGTCTTGATGGCTCCTCTCCCGTGACAGAATCTCTCTGAAAAGAAACAATAATAATTTAAGATAATAATTTAAGATAATAATCTAATACAATTATCAATGTATCAATGTAATAATCTAATACAATGTATCAATGTATCAATGTAATAATCTAATACAATGTATCAATGTATCAACGTATTAATGTAATAATCTAATACAATTATCAATGTATAATGTATCAATGTAATAATCTAATACAATGTATCAATATAATAATCTAATACAATTATCAATGTATCAATGTAATAATCTAATACAATTATCTATATATTAATGTATCAATATATTAATGTAAAATCTAATACAATGTATCAATGTATCAATGTAATAATTTAATACAATTATCAATGTATCAATGTATCAATATAATAATCTAATACAATGTATCAATGTATCAATGTAATAATTATTAACATTCAATTAATAGTACAAAATTAAATATTAACATTATTTACAACATATTCGGAATTAAGTGATTTACTAAAACTGCTAATTTATAATTAGCTTACTGACCTTATTGATCTACAAAAAGGTCAAGTCAACTACAACAATACCAAACCACACAATACATAAATATAAAAGCACTAGGTTCACAGTATTCCTTACCATATCATAAGAGTGAGCCGGTATAGACTTCGATCCAGTGAGAGCAGCATATGGTTGTAATTTTTGATTAGATTTATTTGTTTCTGATTTTTTTCTACATCAAAGAATTAATGGAAATGGTTACATGAGTTTATAAAAATTATAAACTTTTAAAATATTTCTATGGATGTATTTACCTTATACTCATCTGAATAAAAATAATCACATAGAAAGTCCAATCACTCTGCGAGATACGAGATAGCTTATTTTGCTTTGCTAAGCTCACACTTGTATCCACCGTGACTAATGAAGTGTATATAAAGCTGATATCTAAATTCTCATTATACTTTATTCATTTGAAACTCAATACCTTTTTTAATATGATCTAAATTTATATTAAGATCGAACTTCTCCTACAAATATATATATAAATTATAAAAGTTATAAGGTATATTAAGTACGTTAAAAGTAATCTAAAGTAATCAATACAATTATACTGACCTGAAGTCGATCGATCATAGGTGCTTTCTGTGCATTAGTGATCCCACTCCACTTTTGACCGCAAGTGGTGCCATGTCACGTACAACCACTTCTATCTCGGTCAGAAACTCGGAGCGAAACTCTCCTAATGGTCGTCCAACTTAGGTAGCAGAAGAATAGGCAACTTCTATCCATGACGCGTATCAATCAGATGCGCGGACTTATATCCGTAAGCAGAACCTCGGCCCTTCTTCTTTGATGACGTAGCTGCAAAACATAATAAACTAAATTAGTGCAAAATAACATAAAGAAATATAGCCAAATAAGATAAGTTTAAAGTAGAGTTATTACATGATGCACCACAGATGACCCTCTATCAGAGATGGAATGTAAGGAGAATCATCTGGCCTTGATGTAGCAGGAGTATCTCTCGAAGACATCTGCAAACAAACATACAAACTAGAATTAATAAATAAGAAATATAAGAACATATAGTTGTAATAAGTAAAAAAAATGAATGCTACCAAATTAATCACTGTCATCACTAATATGCCATTGTCTTCGTCATCCTCCATATTAGAACTATGTATAGATCCCTCACTGTCATAATCAGCTAGTGTATCGTCCTCTTCAACATCTTTGCATAAAACTCATTGTTGACCCAAGTATTGATTTTGATATTAACAAAAGATGTGAGTATATTCATTATGTTTCTGATAAATTTATGAAGTGTTTCAGGCATTAAAAATGTTTAGTCAGTCAAAAGGTATAGGGAAATAAGTTTTGAATCAAAATTGAAAAGAATATTTGTAAGTTCAGAACTTAGAGTCGACACCCAAACAGTTAGGAGCCGACCCCAGGGCGTATCAGAACTTTTCTAAAATTTTGGCACGGTCCGAGTCGACACCTATAGTTTCGGACCCGACTCCAACCTGAGATACAGAGAAGTATTTTCTGCTTCAGTTTTCGGAGTCGACACCTAGAGTTCCGGAGTCGACATCTACTGTTTCGGAGCCGACACCTGAGTTTCTGGAGTCAACTCCAATCTGAGATACAGAGAATGTGTTTTTATGGACGTTATTGGAGCCGACACCCTCGAAATCGTCGAGCCGACTCCCAAAAGCGCAGAGCCGACACTTAACCTTTTCGGAGCCGACTCCTCAATAAACTTTTGTTACTATTTTTGGACACCCCGACTTGGAGCCGACACTTGAAAAGTTGGAGCCGACTCCAGCCTATCAGGAATGAATTTTTTAAAATGTCAGATCAACTCCAACGGTAATATTTTTCTACCTAACTTCTTACGACTATTTCTTTTTATATATAGAAACATCCAAGCATCTCATAACGGCTATATTTTCACTTAACCTTGGATTGAAGACTATAAAAAGGGGATATCTGTCCGTTTAAAAAAGAGAGAGAGAGAGATACAAAATATAGAGCAAAAAGGAGATAAATCAAAAAGGAAAAACTCTGAGCTTAAGTCCATCAATCCCAGAGAGTTTAAAGAGAAATCCAAAAGCTTCTCAAGATCAAATCCAAAAGATTTCCAACATTTGAAGAGAGAAAGAAAAAGCCCCAAAATCCTCTACTTCTCAACTATGATTTTCTGTGAAGAATCTGAGCTGAGGCCTGATTCAATCTTTCAAAGGAGAAGAGAAAAAGAAGAAAAGCACACTTTCAAATCGCTCCAAACAGACTTTTCTTACCTTTGCTTATTTTATCGTATATTTGCTCATTTGAGGAGCTGCTTTGTATTCAAAACTCTATTTCTCATTACTGTTTTTGGCTAATTCAATCAGGGGATTAAATTAGTGGAGGTAGTATACCTCGGGACAAGCTAAGGATAGCTTGTGGTTGGGTTTTGTGCTGGTGAGCTCAGAAAAACCAGTTGGGTTCGTTGTGATCCCGGGGGAAACAACAATTTTGAGTTGTGAGCTTATAAAACAACTTAGCTGTAATCAAGTGGATTATAGTGTGGACCCAAGTGAAGCTTGGGAGTGGATGTAGGTGTTGGATACACCGAACCACTATAAAACCTTTGTGTTTATCGTGCTTTGTCTCTTTGTCTCTCTCTATCACAGTTGTTTGTGCTTGGCATTTATCTATACATTGCACTTAAGCACTTTCATATCAGAGCACTTAGTTTTAAAAAGCTAAATTTTTTAAAAGAACCCAATTCACCCCCCCTCTTGGGTTGCCATCTGGGCCAACAATTGGTATCAGAGCAAGTACTCATTTTTTATTTGATCCAATGATCAAGAGTTAAAGATCCAAATGGCAGCTCGAGCTGGATCTTCATTTGCTGAAGGTCAATCCACAAATAGACCTCATTTATTTAATGGTTCAAATTATTCTTATTGGAAAGCTAGAATGAAATTTTTATTCAAGCTTTAGATTATGAACTATGGAGTGTAATCACTAATGGACCTAGTACACCCACACATAGTAGATGGTTCAATAGTTCCTAAACTCGAAAGGGATTGGAATGAGAATGATAGGAAAATAGCTCAACTTAATGCAAAAGCCATGAATGTTTTATATTATGCTTTAGATGCTAATGAATTTAATAGAATTTCTACATGTATTTCTGCAAAAGAAATTTGGGATAGACTAGAAGTTACCCATGAGGGTACTAATAAAGTTAAAGAGTCTAAAATTAATATCTTAGTGCACAAATATGAATTGTTTAGCATGGAACAAACTAAAATATCACATGCATGTACACTAGATTCACTGATATTGTAAATGGTCTAAAAAGTCTTGGTAAGACTTATACTGATTCTGATTTGGTGCGTAAAATTCTTAAGTCTCTTCCAAGATCATGGGAAGCAAAGTAACTGTCATCCAAGAAGCCAAAGATTTAAATACATTACCTTTGGAAGAGCTACTTGGATCATTGATGACCCATTAACTGACCATGAAGCAACATCAAGAGGAAGAAGTCAAAAAGAAGAAAATGATTGCCCTTAAAGCTGCAGAAAAGGAAACAAGCAGCAGTGAGGAAGAAGAGGAAGATGATGAGATAGCCCTTCTTGCAAAGAAGTTTAGAAAATTTATGCAAAGAAGGAGACCCTTCCACAAGAAAAAGTATGGAATAAAAATGGAAGGTGAAAAAGAAAAAGAGAAGGACAAGGACAAAGAGAAAGACCCCTCATATGTTATGAATGTAAGAAACCGGGGCACTTTAGATATGACTGTCCTTAATTAAAAAAAGCCTACAAAAAGAAAAAGAAGGCTTATATTGCAACATAGAGCGACAACGAAGAATCCTCTTCTGAGGAGGAACGAAAAGAAGTTGCAAACATTTGCTTTATGGCAAATGACGATAAGGTAAGTACCGAAACTCATAATTTACCTTTGATGAATTGTTTGATGCATTTAATGAATTAGTAAGTGATTTTAAGGTTTTGAAAAAGAAAAGCAAATCTTTGAAAAATGATAATTTAAATTTTGACAAAGAAAAGGATAAACTAACTCATGAAGTTGAAGAACTGAAATCTGAAAATAAAAATTTATCAAAAAAAAAGAATCAATTTCTAATGAAAATATTAGTTTAAAGAAAGAAGTTGATAAATATAAAAATATAGTTGATAAATTTACATATAGCTCTGAAAAACTTAACTTGCTATTGAGTAATCAAAGAGGTGTATTTGATAAAGCTGGATTAGGTTATAGGCCTAACAAGAAACAAAAGTTTGTTAAGAATTTCTTTATAAAGAAACAAGATAAAAATGATGTTTCATGTTATCGCTGTAACAAGAAAGGACATAAAGCTTATGAATGCAATTTTAGAAAAATTAATAAGAATTTAAATATAAAAGGAAAGAAAATATGGGTTCCAAAAGGAACAATTTTTATCACTACTAACCATGAAGGACCCAAGAAAGCTTGGGTACCTAAACATAAGATTTGATCATCTTGCAGGAGTGTCTTGTGGTCAAAAGATCAAAACATAAGTGGTATCTTGATAGCGGCTGCTCAAGGTACATGACGGGTGACAAGGATCAATTCATCTCCCTTGAAGATAAGAGAGGAGGAGTTGTTACATTTGGAGATAATGGCAAAGGCCAAATTATGGGATTTGGTAAAATTCAAATAACTTCCTTCATTTTTATAGAAAATGTTTTATATGTAGATGGTTTAAAACATAATTTGATTAGCATTAGCCAATTGTGTGATAAAGTTTCAAAGTTTCATTTGAAGCTTCTATCTGTACTGTTTCTAATCCCATTAACAATAGCATTACATTTACTGAAAATAGAAATGACAATGTATACTTAATTGATTTAGACAATTTGTCTACTAGTAATCATTGCTTAGTTGCTGATAATGCTAATATTAATGAGATTGGATGGCTATGGCATCGTAGATTAGGTCATGCAAGCACACACTTGATTTTAAAATTAATTAGAATGAATTTAGTTAAAGGACTTCCAAAGTTAGATTTTGAAAATAACCGAATTTATGATGCATATCAATTTGGAAAACAAACTAGAAACTCTTTCAAATCTAAAAATATTGTTTCCACTTTTAGACCACTGAGCTACTTCATATGGACCTTTTTGGACCTACTAAAACCACTAGTCTAGGAGGAAAGAAATATGGTCTTGTAATAGTAGATGATTATTCTAGATTCGCTTGGGTATTTTTTTTGGCTCATAAGGATGAGACTTTCCCTAAATTCATGAAATTCTTTAAGAAAGTCACTAATGAGAAAAACAACATCATAGTGTCTCTTAGAAGTGATCATGTCACTGAATTTAAAAATCATTTATTCAAAAATTTCTGCATTGAACATGACATTCATCATAATTTTTCTGCACCTAGAACACCTCAACAAAATGGAGTTGTAAAAAGAAAAAATAGAACTTTAGAGGACATGGCCCATACCATGCTATGTGAAAGCAACCTACCAAAATACTTTTGGGTGAAAGTTATAAACATGGCATATTACATCCTTAATAAAGCCCTAATTAGGCTAATCCTTAAGAAAACCCCTTATGAATTATAGAATAATAGAAAACCAATATTAGTTATTTTCATGCATTTGGTTGTAAATGTTTCATTCATAATAATGGTAAAGATAATCTTAAAAATTTTGATGCAAAATCTGATGAAGGCATATTCTTAGGATATTCAACAACTAGTAAAGCCTATAGAGTATTTAACAAGAAATCCTTAATTGTAGAAGAATCTATTTATATAGTTTTTTATGAGTCTTTAGCATCAAGTTCAGAAAAGATTGATGATGAGGAAGATACAATTTGCTAGAAAGAGATATTAAAAATTGAATATAGATGTATCTTCAGATCATGAACAAGAAGCTAAAGATGATGATTCTCCTAGGGTTAATGTTATTGATACTAATCATAATAAGGTAGATCTTCCTAGATATTGGAGATATACCTATGGCCATCTAAAGGAATTGATTATATGATCCATCTCAAGGAGTAAGAACTAGATCATCTATGAGAAATATCAATAATCATCTTGCATTTGTATTTCAAATTGAACATAAAACTATTGAAGAAACTGAAAAAGATAGTAATTGGATGCTAGCTATGCAAGAAGAATTAAATCAATTTACTAAGAATAATGTATGGTCCTTAGTTGATAAACCTAAAGGTCATTCAGTTATAGGATCTAAATGGGTATTTAGGAATAAATTAGATGAAAATGGCATAGTAATCAGAAATAAAGCTAGATTAGTTGCAAAGGGATATAATCAAGAAGAAGGAATAGATTTTGATGAAACTTTGCACCTGTAGCTAGATTAGAAGTAATTAGACTATTACTTACATTTGCATGTCATATGAATATCAATTTATTTCAAATGGATGTTAAAAGTGCTTTTTTAAATGGTTTTATAAATGAGGAAGTTTATGTAGAACAACCACCTAGTTTTGAAGATCATGAATTTTCAAACCATGTTTTTAAATTACACAAAGCACCATATGGTTTAAAACAAGCACCTAGAGCTTGGTATGATAGGTTAAGTAAATTTATAATTGAAAATAATTTTTCTAGAGGAAATGTTGATAAAACCTTATTTTTGAAAAGAAAAAATAAAGACTTATTAGTAGTACAAATATATGTAGATGATATTGTATTCGGTACTACTAACAATCTTTTGTGTCAAGAATTTGCTAAGTTAATGCAGGGTGAATTCGAAATGAGCATGATGGGAGAACTCAATTTCTTCCTAGGACTACAAATCAAACAAAGCAAAGAAGGGATTTTCATCAACCAAACTAAGTACACGAAGGAAATTCTCAAGAAGTTTGGAATGGAATCAATTAAACCCCTTGGAACACCTATGAGTCCTTTATGCAAATTAGACAAAAATGAAGATGGTAAGAAAGTTGATCAGAAGCATTATAGAGGTATGATCAGATCTCTACTTTACTTAACTGCAAGTAGACCTGATATCATGTTTGTTGTTTGTCTATGTGCTAGATTTCAATCAGAACCTAAAGAATCTCATTTAATTGCTGTAAAAAGAATACTAAGATATCTAAGTGGAACTAAAAATGTAGGATTATAGTATTCGAGAGACTCAACACTAAATTTGATTGCTTATTCTGATTCTGATTATGCTGGATGCAAATTAGATAGAAAAAGTATAAGTGGTGCATGTCAATTTTAGAAGTAACTTAATCTCTTGGTTTAGCAAAAAGCAAAATTCAGTTGCATTACTGCTGAAGCTAAATATGTTGCAGCTGGAAGTTGTTGTGCTCAAATCCTTTGGATTAAGCGACAACTTGAAGATTATGGCATAACACTTGATAAAACTCCTATTAGATGTGATAATATAAGTGTAATAAACTTAACTAAAAATCTTATACAACATTCAAGAACTAAGCACATTGAAATTAGATATCACTTTATAAGAGAACATATAGCTAACAATGAAATTTGCCTTGATTATGTTAGTACTGAAGAACAATTAGCGGACATATTTACAAAACCTTTGAGTGAAGAAAGATTTTGTTGTCTTAGAGGAGAGTTAGGGATTTGTGACCCTTTGGAATGACTTTGAAACCCCTAAGGATTGATTATCTAGAGTTCTATGAATTTTCTTGAAATTTCTTTCATGATTTTAAGGATAATTTATCTAGACATTTGAACAATTTGATTCTCTACATTTCAAAGATTTTATCAAAAATTTATTGATTTTATTTTGACAAGTTTCGGATGTTTGAAACTCTCTTTTTTTTTCTGAAACTGTCTTGGAGCCGACTCCTCTAGTATCGAAGTCGACTCCAGTTCTATCTGAGTCTTTGGAGCCAACACCTGCTTTTTCCGAGTCAACTCCACTTCGAGCGCTGACTGTGTTAGCGACCTAGAGCTGACACCTCGCTTTGCGGGAGTTGACTCCAAGTGGTCCCAAGTTATCTATTTAGGACAGAGCCGATTTCTTTTTTCATTTCAATTGACTTCAAACTTTCCCAAACTCTCTCAAACTTTTCCCAAAACCCCAAATCTCTTAAATTAGCCTCTCTATAGCACTCAATGGCACCCAAGCGCAGAGGATCATTGTTTGAAGAAAGAGTAACGATGGGAAAACATACGGCAAGCGTCCGACGCGTGAACCCTCTCCAGAATCATCCTCCAGTTCAACCGCATCCACTTCCAGTGTCATTCCTAGCCCATCCTCACCACAAGTTGATACCCTAGCCGGCCGAATCATTACCATTGGAAGAAAGGTTGATTTTAAATTTTTTAAAGCCAAGGGTTTTGCTATTGGAAGACAAATCAAAGAACTCGGTTGGGATAAGGTATGTTCCTTAGATGTACCCACTTATTCGGCTCTAGTTAAGGAATTTTACTTCAATTTATCAAGAGGAGATGGAGGATTAGTTAGCATGGTTAGAAGAAAAAAATTCATCTCACATCTAAAATTTTGGGAAATCTTTTGGAAATCCCTGTTGTAGGATTGATTGCAAATAACCACAGTGATAGAGCAGGAGCATTGTCAAGGATGTTGGGTAGAGACTTCACTGAGTTTGAGGAAGTTAGAGCAAATCAGTTGCCTCTTGAGCTTAGACTGTTACATAATATATGTGGTAGGATCCTATTTTCTAAAACTGGTAGGTTTGAGTATGTCTCAGAGCGAGACATAGTGATTATGGATAGTATTTTGATGGGTCAGCCAATCAATCTAGCAGGAATGATGATATGGTATATGGCTGAGGCCGGGGGCAGGAGGAGATCGACCTTGCCTTATGGAATGGTCCTGACAATGGCATTCAAAAGTCAAGGAGTTGTTATTTCTAAGAATGAGCCATTGAAAAACCTAAGGCACTGATTATTATAGTTTGGCTACAGTGCATAGAATGGGGTTTGTGAAAGTCGATGGTAGATGAGAAAGAAAAGGTCATCTGGATGAGAGAGTAGCTGACTTTAGGGCCACTGCACCATCTGAGGCAGGTCCATCAGTAAGGCATCCATCACCAGAGCCTAACATATCATCACCACCATCGGCACCTACTCCAGTTTCTGCACCTGTGCCATTGCCTGTTCCTTCTGCTGGTTTTTCTAATATTCAGTTAGAGCAACTTAAAAGTTTATTGTGTACTCAAAAGGAAGAGATAAAGACTGAGTTAGATAGCAGATTTATGAACTTGAGAGGACTCTCTATTCCTTGGATGATAGAATCAGCAAGATTGAGTCCACTCTTGGTTCTTCTTCAGAATCTTTGAAGACTGATTTCATGCACATTTTTGAGGAACTTAAAGAGATTGGAGGAGATTCAAAGACTTATTCCAAATGCAATGTAGAGCTTCAAGACAAAATTGTTACTGCATGTGGATTTGTTGATAGAAGACTAAAGGAATTTGTCAGAACTCAAAGTGAAGGAATGGGAAAAATTATAGAAGAATTGCAAAGACTTCTTAGAACTCATTTGTGATTATGTTGTAATGAAGTTCTTTTGATGTTATTAAAAGATGATGTTTAATTTAGTATGTTTTGATATTTTGATGGTGTAATGAAGTTTAATGAAGTTGGATATAATGAAAGTCTTTTTGAAATGTAATGTTTACTTTTTATTAAATGTAATGTTGTGAATGAATTACTTGAATTTTTGTAATTTGATTGTTCCTTTGAGAAAAATTAATTTGAACTTGAATCTTTTCTAAAACCTTTTTGTTGATTACAAAAAAGGGGGAGAGAAGATTGTATATGCAAGCTTAAGTAATGGGTATCAAGCAAGCTTAAGGAATTGGTATCAAATAATTTCGATGAAATAAGTTTAATTGGTATCAAGCATCAAATGTAATTTGATATGATCATATGAGTTTAATAGTAAAGGAAGAGAAGATGTTAAATTGAGTATCATAGGGGGAGCTTCCTCATTCAGGGGGAGCTCAACTATGAGAACTTAAAACTTGTGAAATTTGATTTGAAACTCCTATTGATTAATCAAGCATATACTCGATGTTTTTGTCATCATAAAAAAGGGGGAGATTGTTGACCCAAGTATTGATTTTGATGATTAACAAAAGACATGAGTATATTCATTATGTTTCCGATAAATTTACGAAGTATTTCAGGCATTAAAAATGTTTAGTCAGTCAAAAGATATAGGAAAATAAGTTTTGAATCAAAATTGAAAAGAATATTTGTAAGTTTAGAACTTAGAGTCGACACCCAAAAGTCAGGAGCTGACCCCAGGGCGTATCAAACTTTTCTAAAATTTTGGCATGGTCCGGAGTCGACACCTACAGTTTCGAAGCTGACTCCAACCTGAGATACAGAGAAGTATTTTCTGCTTCAGTTTTTAGAGCCGACACCTGGAGTTCCGGAGTCGACACCTACTGTTTCAGAGCCGACACCTAAGTTTCTCGAGTCGACTCCAATCTGAGATACAGAGAATGTGTTTTTGTGGACATTGTTGAGCCGACACCCTCAAAATTGTCGAGCCGACTCCTGAAAGCGCAGAGCCAACACTTAACTTTTTGGAGCCGACTCCTCAATGAACTTTGTTTCTATTTTTGGACACCCTGACTTGGAGCCGACACCTAAAAAGTTGGAGCCGACTCCAACCTATCAGGAACGGATTTTTTAAAATATCAGATCAGCTCTAACGGTAATATTTTTTCTACCTAACTTCTAACGGCTACTTCTTTTTGTGTGTAGAAACATCCAAGCATCTCATAACGGCTATATTTTCACCTAACCTTGGATTGAAGACTATAAAAAGGGGATATCTGTCCGTTAAAAAAAAAAAAGAGAGAGAGATACAGAAATATAGAGCAAAAAGGAGAGAAATCAAAAAGGAAAAACTCTGAGCTTAAGTCCATCAATCCCAGAGAGTTCAAAGAGAAATCCAAAAGCTTCTCAAGATCAAATCCAAGAGATTTCTAACATTTGAAGAGAGAAAGAAAAAGCCCCAAAATCCTCTACTTCTCAACTACAATTTTCTGTGAAGAATCTGAGCTGAGGCCTGATTCAATCTTTCAAAGAGAGAAGAAAAGAAGAAAAGAAGAAAAGCACACTTCCAAAGCGCTCCAAACAGGCTTTTCTTACCTTTGCTTATTTTATCATATATTTGCTCATTTAAGGAGCTACTTTGTATTCAAAACTCTATTTCTCATTACTGTTTTGGCTAATACAATCAGGGGATTGAATTAGTGGAGGTAGTATACCTCGGGACAAGCTAAGGATAGCTTGTGGTTGGGTTTTGTGCTGGTGAGCCCGAAAAAATCAGCTGGGTTCGTTGTGATCCTAGGGGAAACAACAAGTTTTGAGTTGTGAGCTTGTAAAACAACTCATCTGTAATCAAGTGGATTATAGTGTGGACCCAAGTGAAGCTTGAGAGTGGATGTAGGTGTTGGATACACCGAACCACTATAAACCTTTGTGTTTGTCGTGCTTTGTCTCTTTGTCTCTCTCTATCTCAGTTGTTTGTGCTTAGCATTTATCTATACATTGCACTTAAGCACTTTCATATCAGAGCACTTAGTTTTAAAGAGCTAAATTTTTTAAAAGAACCCAATTCACCCCCCCTCTTGGGTTGCCATCTGGGCCAACACTCATCTTGACCGACATCACTTTGACCTATAATGTTTTCTTGAATTGCAACTATTTCAGCATCAGTGTCCGTACGCCGAGATGTTATTAAGTCCATGCCAGGTTGCTCACATGTGAATCGAAGGACTGCTGAATCATCTTCTTGATATACTTCTTCCTGAACATCATTATCTTTTTTTGAAATATCCCACAAATGATGACTAACCTTGTATACCACTTTCCAATTAGAATCGTTCTTCAAATCATCCAAGTAGAAAACCTTTTCAGCTTGTGATGCTAAAATGAATGGCTCATGTTTGTACCATTGTGAACTAATATTTATACTTGTAATATTATAATGTTGTTGCATTCTCCTATGCTTTGGTTCAGTTTCAAACCATTTGCACTTGAACATTATCGCCTTACAACCTTTAACAAAATGAAATTCAAGGACTCTAATAATATACCATAAAAGTTAATTTCTTCTCCTAGATGAGTAGAGGGAACACAAATGCCACTATTCTATGTTTTATGGCCGACATCCCGATTAACAGTGATAAATTTAATGCCGTTCACACACAGCCAGTATACGAGCATACACGACTGTCGGGACCAATAGCCAATGAATAAAGCTCATCAGTAGCTTCAGATGCCCAACAAAATGCTTATTTAACATCTGGATAAACCAAACATCAACGTCATTTGAAATAAAGACACATGATATATTAATTTACAATATTAATGAATGTACGGGCTTACTTCATTTTTAAACCACTCAAAAATCTTTCCTTCTGTAATTGGTCCAGTTCTTCTAGTCTAGTTGGATTTAGCTGATCAACATGTTGGCTATAGAGAACATTACGCTAATGAGCACTATAAAAAATTTAGAGATATAAAGAAATAATTTTACAAGTATACTTACTTGAAAATGGTTGCATCTGGACAATTATTGATGAGGTATCAATGTACTTGTTTTAAAGTTTTATCATCTAAATGCACCATTCTTCCTTTTCCAAGAGGCCACCAACGAGTTGCAAATATTTAATTGCTTGTCCAAATGGCTATCCGAATCAAAATTTTTTTTCGGACGATTGAATCTTGTTTCTATGCCTCGAAGAACAAAATATAAGAGACTCGTTGACAACATAAGCTTCTGCAATTGAACCTTCCGGACGAGCCTTATTACGTACATATTGTTTATACGTACCAAGTGCCCTTTTGAAAGGATACATCCATCTACTTTGAACAGGTCCAGCAAGTAAGGCCTCGTAAGGCAAATGTATTGATAAGTGCACCATAACGTCAAAAAATGCTGGTGGGAATATTCGTTCAAGCTTACATAAGATCACCACAATCTGCTCTTGTAACAACTCCAAATCCCTAACATACAATGTCCTTGAACAAAGTTGTTGGAAGAAATTAGAAAGCTCGATTAAAGTACTACTCTCATGTTTCTGCAAGAATGGTTGAATGCCAATAGGTAACAATCTTTGAAGTAGTACATGACAATCATGTGTCTTCAAGCCGGATATCTTTCCATCACCTTCATTTATGCACCTTGAAATATTGGAAGAATATCCATCGGGCACCTTCACAGATTTTAGCCACTTACAGAATTGTCTTCTTTCATCTAATGTAAATGTGTAAGATGTAGGAGGCTTATAAACTCTATTACCTTGAGTTTGTAACCACAACTCCCTTCGGATCCCCATTGAAGCCAGATCCTCTCTTGCTTTATATGTGTCTTTTGTCTTACCTTCGATGCTTAATAAAGTTCCTACAACATTGTCACAAATATTCTTCTCAATATGCATTACATCTAAGTTATGTCTCAATTTTAATGATGACCAATACTCCAACTCGAAGAAAATACTCTTCTTATACCAATTCAACTCATTTGGTGCACGCTTTTGCTTTCGATGTTTATTGTTTGGATGCTTTCGGACTTTTCAGCAGCTATGAGTTCTAATTGCATTAAAATTTCTTCACCGGACAACATTTTTGGTTTGACTCCATGCTCTCTACTTCTATCATGGAGTCTACTATTTCACCACTTGTGATCAATAGGCAAGTAACGGTGATGTCCCATATAGCAAATCTTGTCTTTCAGCTTTTTTGATGAGGTTTGCTCATTACAAACTGGACATGCCTTATAACCCTTTATGCTCCAACTAGATAATAATGAGTATGCTGAAAAATTATTTATAGTCCATAAAATAGCTACGTGCATCCGAAAACTCTCTTTCGTACATGCATCATATACATCAACACCTTCGGTCCATAAATGTTAAAGTTCATCCACTATTGGCCTTAAAAATATATCCATATCCCTTCCTGGAGATTTAAGACCGGGGATAAGTAACGACGTTATAAAGAATGTCTCTTTCATATATTTCATGAAGGTAAGTTATAAGGTACTAAAATGATGGCCACATACTGTATGCATTACTCATGTTCCCAAATGGATTGAATCTGTCTGAAGCAAGACCTAACCTTACATTTCTTGGCTCACTGGCAAAATTATGATACTTTTGATCAAAATCTTTCCATGCTTCTCCATCTGCTAGATGCCGTAACACCCCATTTGTGATCGGTCGCTTATCATAGTGCCACCTCATATCTTCAGCTGTATGTCTTGATCGAGGCATATAAACGTTTTAAACGAGGTGTGAGTGAAAAATACTGCATAACTTTATAAGGTATCTTCTTACCTTCGTCTCCAACCACTTGGCACCTAGGCTCGTTGCACACCGGACATTTTTCTAAAGAGGCATTCTCCTTCCAAAAGATAGCACAATCATGCTTACATACATGTATGTTCTCGTAGCCTAAACCCAACTCATTCATCTTCTTTTTGGCCTCATAGTGCGAAGATGGTATCTTAGTACCATTCGAAAATGACTCTTTCAATAGTTCAAGTAACATATGAAAGACTTATTTATCCACCGATTGAGGACCTTAATGTGCATTAACTTCACTAAGAATGTCAAAGCAGAAAACTTTTCACATCCAGGATAAAGCTCAGATTCACCTCATTGAAAAGATCATCCAATTTCTTACTATGATCGGTCCTTCCATGGTTAGACATCATCGGATTGTTATCATCATTACCAACATCAGTGTGAGTACCACTTGGGCCAGCGATGTCCTGCAATGCTTCGACCATCTCATCTTGTTCCCTTTCTTGACATCATCTTCATTCTCATTTTCATCCGAGACATTGCTTCCAAACTGTTCTCCATGAAAATACCACGTATGATACGTCTTCGAGAAACCCTTTAACATACAGTGTAATTTAACTAAATCAGGCTTATGCCATGAGCCATTATAACACCGCACACAAGGACAACGTATCTTCCCTTCTTCATTAACATGAAGCCTTGCCTTTTCTATGAACTTCTTAATATCGGCATCATATTCTGGACAATTTTGTTTCTTATGTATCCAACTCTTATCTATCAGCATCGTTGGATAACATCAAATCTGAGTAAAAATAGTGAACCTCATTTAAAAAATTCAGATTTATCTCAAAGTATAACCTACTCATTTAAAAAAATATGAAGCTTAGAAAATAAAAGACCACCAGCAGGACGTTGCATGACCAATGCTGACCTAAATATCAACAGATGATATGTATCATTATTTACGCCCTATTTTATGTCCATATACATACATGTAATGAATTTTCACTAATTTTCATTTCTTTATGCAAAGTGTATCCGGTCAACAATATATTCTGCTTGGCAAAAGAAGCTCATACGGTCCAAGTTCTCTCTCCTATTGTATGTAGCTCAACAGATAAAGATATTAGGAAGCAGAACATTAATATGAAAAATAAGAGTTGTTATTTAATATGTTTGAAATTATTTAACATGGTGACAGCATAGATATCGCCAAGCATGGATCAAAATATAATGAATAAACGATTTTAAGTACAATTGAAGCCTTTAGACACATACACAAATATTTATCACTCTGTTTACCGGCGCATCAGCTGCCCCACCATGACACTTGTGCAAATAAGACAATTCTTGCTGGACCAGAGAAATCAGGTTTTAATTCTTTTTCCCAGCAGACAAATTGATGATTCTCACACGAGATGCTTCTTCAAATCACTTTAGACCACATTCTACTCAGATAACCATTAGACCTTCAGATATTTCAAACTTAACGACTGGTTGAAAGGTAAAGGGTCTGAAGTTTCTTAAGCTTCATTTGGCAGGTCGTTAAATCATTACGAGGATTCGTGTTCTCGTAAAAAAAGTATTTTGTCATCCTCACCTTAGACGTGTCTTCTAACAGGTCATGAAAAAGGCATGACTCTTTTAGAGAAATGATTCCCATTGATCGCATTGAAATGAACAACCAAGCAAGAGCCCTCCCAATTTCTTCCCGGAAAAAAAGTGACTTTTTAGAAAAAAACATGGCAGCCAAATGGGGCCTTAATGCAAGAGACGGGTCCAAAAAGAAGCCAATCAAGACTAGGAGACCTTTACCGCACTGAAATTTTACGAGCCAATCAGTGATTTGTTATAGTGATGGTGGATAGCTAGAAAGGCACGGGCCCGCTGAGAGATTTATTAATGGCGGCTTAAACTGGGTCCTCATCTTATTCGACTAGTCCCCATAGATGGATGTCTGCTCAAACTACTTGGCGAGTAAGAAGATGCTTGGCAGTCATGGGAGATTAATGGTAATCTTACTGGTGTATCATCACTACTCATAAGAGATAAAATGCCCAAACCCCAAAGTGATTTCAAGGAGCCGAGCCGACACCACATATACTGAAGTGGGCTCTCAATTGAGAACAAAAATCACTCTAAATCTTGACTCAAGGAAGATGATAGAACAAAAACATGCTTGACAAATTGAGAACAAAAATCAGCCGCATTACTTCCAGATCCGAAGGTTGGTCTACCACGCAATCCATAATATAGTTTAGGAAAAAAAACAAAACAAGAACTAACGGATCTTTGATAACTCCAGCCATTACTTTCAGCCATTAAAACCTCCCAAATCAGAAAACAATAAAATCGAAAAAAAAATCCAAGTGAAAAAATAACACGGACCAAATCTACAACACGCCAAGAAGTAAATCGAAAAGAAGAATCAGCTTGAGAGAAAAGAAAAGAAATGAAAACCGTTGAGGGGCAAAATCGTCGTTGCATCAATAATCGTGTAAAGAGTTAGGATCAACCCTAACTCCCGCTTGCTTTGTGATACCTGCTAGGGATGGGTCAGCCTCAGTGGATCGGGGCGCATTAACCCCTCAGCGAGCCAAGGATTCCCAAGGCACGGATCCCCATCTCTCGGTCTCAGCCGAGCTATCCTTGTCTCTCGATCTCAGCCGAGCTATCACTGCTTCTCGGCCTTAGCCGAGCTATCCCCATCTCTCGGTCTCAGCCGAGCTATCTTTGTCTCTCGGCCTCAGCCGAGCTATCTCCATCTCTCGGCCCCAGCCGAGCTATTCCTATCTCTCGGTCCTGGCCGAGCTATCTGTTATGCCTTGGCCAAACTCAGGCGCTCAAGCACCTCCACGGAATCCGGTGCGGAAGAGTTCAAATTCGTAAGATTCCAAATAGAAATCATGCCCGAGAGTGGCCTAGGACCCGCGAGAGTGGCCTAGAGCCCTGGAGCCTACGCAACCACCAAGTCTCGAGGCATCAACCAGCTCTCCCAGTTGTTGATCCTCTAACCAACAAGATGCGAATCTTACTAACCTCATAACAAACTGGATTCGAATCCTAACAACTTTCGAACCCACGACGCCCCCAAGGAATCAGGTGATACCCTATAAGTAGGGCCATCTTCCGGCTCCTCAAGTATGCGCACTGGCTTACTGGCCTACCCTCCTTCTACTTCTGCTCACCTTCTTTCCGCCATTAACGCTCTGCTCAGAGCTCTCGAAAGACCGCCCTTAAAGAGACTCTTCAGCGAGAGCTTTCTCCTCTCGTTTGTTGATTGCCGATCCCCACTGACTTAAGTGTCGGAGGGTCTTCCGCGGAGGGCCACCCCCAACACCTCTCGCGTGAGGACTGTTTTGCAGGTCCACCCAGGAGATCGATCGCGCCCGAGTCGGAGGACGGATTTCAGCGGCAACAGATTGGCGCTAGAGGAAGGGCCTCAAGTCCCATAAAACTTGAAGAAAGGAGATAAGGATCTCGATCTGAAAGTAGAACCTCTCTAATGGCCAATCGAAGAAAGGCAACCTCTGAAGCCCAAGATCAGGTTGCCTCCCAGAGACCTGATCCGGTGAGCAGTGTAGCGCCGCTACCTCCACCAAGGAAACCCCATCGCCACCGGCTGCCCCGGTGACCCAGGACCAGTTCGCCTTACTGGTCCAGCAAGTCCAGGCCCTGACCACCTGGTCCAGGAGCGCTTCGAAGCCCCCCTCCAGCTGCACCTACCCCACATCTTCCTGAGGAGGCAGCCCCTCTCATCCAGCGATCTCTTCTTTCGGCATGCATGGGTAGCAGACCCCCCTCGACCCTAGAGGAAGCAAACCAGTCCCCCAAGGGGTCTATGGCAAGGATCTCTCCGATCTCGGCGGGCCCGATCTCTCTCCCAGTGATTTCTCACCATGATTCGACACCGTCTCATTTCTCTCCTCGCCAGCTCCTCCTGCCATACCTGAAGAGGAGATCCGCCAACAGATCCGGGAGATGCGCCAGGAGCTGGATGCCGCCAAGCAGGCCCATCCGCTCCAGCAAAGGCGGAGCAGGGCATCCCTTCTCCAAAGGGATCATGGAGGAAGTGATTCCCTCCCATGTCAAGCTACCAGCCGTCGAACCCTACCACGGCTCTTCCGACCCGGACGACCATCTCAGCAGCTTCCGGTCAATAATGATGTTCCACGGAGCATCCGATGCGATCCTCTGCCGCGCCTTCCCCTCCACCCTCAGAGGATCTGCCCGAACCTGGTTCAATGCCTTGAAGCCAGGTTCCATTGATTCATTTGACGAGCTGAGCCACCTTTTTATTGGCCAGTTCGTCAGCAGCCGCCGCCACCGACGGAGATCTGACTCCCTCTCCGAAGTTAAGCAGAGAGAGGGGGAGTCCTTGAGAAATATCTGGCCGTTTTAATAAGGCCATGTTGGAGGTGGACCACCTTAATCATGAGGTGGCTATGTCCGCCTTGGCAGGGGAGTCTCAAAGGAAAGCGACTTCTACCTGGCGATGGAAGTCAGCTACCCCCTAACCTCTCCGATATGATGGCCCTGGCAGACAAATACGCCAGGGTCGAAGAATCGCGGAGAGTTGCCCGCGCCGAGCTGGCAAAGAAGAAGGAGCCCAAAGGGCCCGATAGGCACCGTCCCGCCGGCCAAGTCCGCCTCGCCGCCAAAGAGTTCCCCGTCGCCGCCAAGGAATCGCTCCCGGAGCCCACCAGGCGATTCGATCGCTACACTCCGCTCACCGTCCCGGGCGAGATCCTCATGGAATAGAGCGCCAGCTCCCCCGGCCAGCTCCTCTCCGAGGGAACCCGACCCGAAGAGACCCCACCAAGTACTGCCGCTACCACGGGAGCATGGCCACGACACTGAAGAATGCTGGCAGCTGAAAAATGAATCGAGAGGCTGATCCAGCGGGGCGGCTGAATCAGTTCAGGAGGCGCCCGAGCCAGACAAGGAGGTGACCGCCAGCCCGAACCTCAACAACCTCCTCCTCCAAATCCCCGTGATCGGCCGCATCAACATGATCGAAGAGGCCGTCGAGTCCGGGACGATGAAGAAGGATCAGCGCCAAAGAAAGCACGGACGGGCGAGCTCTCCTTCTCCGACATGATCTCCAAGGGATACAGTTCCCCATGATGATGCATTAGTTGTATCCCTCAATTTGAATAACTATGATGTAGCCGATCCTTATTGATAGTGGAAGTTCGGTGAATGTTTTGTATCTCGATGTGTTTGCCAAGATGAAACTACTCATGGAAACCTTCGAGCCGTGGATTCCACCCTAATGGGATTCACAGGCGACGTCATCATCCGGAAGGGGTCGTCACCCTGACGGTCCGCGGGAGCCTGGCCCTTGTGGCCACTGTTCATACAGACTTCCTAGTGACCAACTCAGGTCCCCTACAATGCAATATTCGGCAGACCCGGCCTGATGTCCCTCAAGGCAGTTGTCTCCATCCCGCACTATCCATGAAATTCCCACCGGATGGGGAGTTAAGTTGTTCGAGGAAAATCAAGCCATGGCTCGGCAGTGCTTCGTTACCAGCCTTCAGTCCAAGTGCCGGAGGTTGACGGGCTAGATGCTCGGGAGGACTTTGCCGAACAGCGAGGAGAACCAGCAAAGAGCTGGAGGAGGTGCCGTTGGATGAGGCTCGTCCCGACCGAACCATAAAAATCGGGTCGCTGCTGAAAGGGAACCTCGGTTGGATTGATCAGACTTTCTCCGAAGCAACGCTGATGTCTTCGCCTGGTCCGCCTCTGACATGCCAGGGATCAGCCCCGAGGTTCTCGTCCATCGTCTCAATGGACGAGATGCCCGGCCCGTCAAGCAGAAGAAGAGGAGCTTCGCCCGAACGGCAAAGGCCATTGAAGAAGAAGTAGACAAACTCATCAAGGCAAACTTCGTCCGGGAGGTAAATTATCCAAGCTGGCTATCAAACGTCGTCATGGTGAAGAAGTCGAACGGCAAGTGGAGGATTTGCATCGACTTCACCGACCTTAACAAAGCCTGCCCGAAGGACAGCTTCCCTCTTCCCGGATCGACCAGCTTGTGGATGCCACTCAGGTCATCAGATGCTGACATTCATGGATGCATATTCAGGCTACAATCAGATCCGGATGGCCCCGAGGATGAAGAAAAGACCGCCTTCATAACCGACCGAGGTACTTACTGTTACCGTGTCATGCCTTTGGTCTTAAAAATGCAGGTGCTACTTACCAAAGGCTGGTTAACAAAGTATTCAAGGAGCAAATCGGTTGAAACATGGAGGTGTATGTTGACGACATGCTGGTCAAAAGCAAAGAAGCATCACAGCATGTCGAGGACCTCTCAGAGAGCTTTGCAACGCTCCGGATGAAGCTCAATCCAACAAATGCGCCTTCGGTGTAACTCTGGGAAGTTCTTCGGCTTCATGGTCTCCAGCGGGTATCGAAGCTAACCCCAGAAGATTCAAGCTCTTCAACAAATGGCACCCCCAACATCTATTAAAGAGGTCCAGCGCCTGACTGGAAGATAGCGGCCTTCAACCGCTTCGTGGCTCGGTCGGCGAGAGATGCCTTCCTTCTTCAAAAGCCTCCGTCGGCAAAAATTTCCAATGGTCTGCTGAATGTCAAAATCATTTCAAGATCTCAAGAATATCTCGGCTCTCCCCCCTCCTCAGCAGTCCCAATCCAGGAGAAATATTATTTCTGTACTGGCAGTTTTAGAAGGCGCAATTGCTTGGTGCTGGTCAGAGAAGAGAACAAGACCCAAAAGCCGATCTACTATGTCAGCAAGCTGCTCGCGACGCGGAGACAAGATACACCCGAATTGAGAAATGGTGTTGGCCCTGATAACGTCGGTTCGGAGCTGCGACCATACTTCCAGGTGCACTCTGTGACGGTCCTGACTGACCAACCCATCAAGGCGGTGGTCCATCGCCCGGAGACATCAGGAAGAATGACCAAATGGGCCATCAAATTAAGCGAACATGATATCCGGTACCAACCTCGCCCGGCCATCAAAGCGCAGGTTCTTGCTGATTTCCTCCTTGAGTGCACCATCCCGGAGGATGGCTTTGCTCCGGACTCTTCTGAGCATCCAGGACCTGGTGCCCTATGGCTTCTCCATGTCGACAGATCATCTAATGCTAATGGCTCTGGCGCTGGCTTGATCCTCCCAGCCCAGAGGGGCGACCTTTGAGTACAATGTTCGCTTCTCCTTCCCAGCCTCCAACAATGAAGCCGAATATGAAGCTCTGCTTGCTGGACTCTAAATCGCCCGTGATCTTAAAGTGGCAAAGCTGAATGCCTTTACCAACTCTCAGTTGGTGGCCGGTCACATGCGGGGCGAGTTCGAGGCCCGGAGCCAAATATGATTTGGTATCTCCAAAAGGTGCGGGATTTGCTTTCCCACTTCTCTGAATTTAAAGTTATCCAATCCCAAGATCCGAGAATGCCCGCGCGACTATTATCTCGGCTGGCAATCGCGGAGTCGATGGATTCCGAGTGGAAGTTTCCCCTGGAGACCCTGGAGAGGCCTAGCATCGCAGAGGTAGACCGAGTGATGCAGATCGAGGCCAAACCATCCTGGTTCGACCCCATACTAAGGTATCTTAAAGAAGGGTCGCTCCTAGTCGACCGAAAAGAAGCAAGGAAGCTGAAAATGCAAGCCACCCACTATGTGTTGATCGACGACCAGTTGTATAAGTGGTCCTTCTCCATACCACTGCTCAAGTGCCTTCGCCCATCTAAAGCTGATTATGCTCTCTGGAAGGTACATAAGGGAATTTCTGGGGAGCCAGTCCTTATGCCACAAGGTGTTGCGCCAAGGGTACTATTGGCCCACTATGCAAAAAGATACTGACAACCTTGTCCGAGCTTGTGACCCATGTCAGAGACATTTCAGCATCCAGAGGCTTCCCTCTACCAGTTTAGTCCCTATATCCTTCGCTTGGCCCTTTGCTAAGTGGGGGATGGATATTCTTGGCCCTTTTCCCCTCGCCACTGGACAGAGAAAGTTCATGTTTGTCACCATCGACTACTTCACCAAGTGGGTGGAGGCCGAGGCAATTGCCCAAATAACTGAAGCTCGGGCTAGAGACTTCATGTGGAGATCCATTATCTACCGTTTCAGCCTTTCGCATACTGTTATCACCGACAACGGCAAGCAATTTGACAACCCAAAGTTCTGAGATTTCTACGAGGTATGGAATCTACCATCGCCTTACGTCGGTAGGGCATCCGCAAGCCAACGGAGAAGCCGAAGTAACTAACCGGACCCTGCTTCAAGGGATCAAGGCTCGGCTTGCCAGAGCCCGAGGCAGATGGGCGGATGAACTTCATCACGTCCTATGGGCCTACCACACCACCCAGAGAATCCCCACTGGCGAGACCCCATTCCGGATGGCCTTCGGCACGAAGCCGTCATCCCGTGGAGATAGGACTTCCTTCTCCACGAGTGGAGAGCTACTCGGAGGAAGCTAACGACGAGCAGCTCCGCACCAATTTTGACCTGGTGGAAGAAATTAGAGAGAAAGCTCGAGTCAGGGTTGCAGCATACCAGCAAAGAGTGGCTCGTTATCACGCCTCCAGAGTCAAAGGAAAATCCTTCTCACCCGATCTTGTCCTTGGAAAGCATCCGTCTCCAAACCGCTGGAGCAAGGAAAGCTGTCTCCAAATTGGGAAGGCCCCTATCAAGTAGCGGAAGTCGTCGGACCTGGCACCTACAAGCTCCAGGATTGGGTGGGAAATCTATTCCCCGAACGTGGAATTCGGACAATCTCCATATATACTATCAGTAAGGTACGCTTTCTATAGACTTGCCCATTTGCATCTTTGGCATCTTGTTTCTATTATTCACAGCATGACTGCTACAATCGTTTTTTTCGAAAAAGTTATAATAGAAAACAGATGCTGCTTACGCATCCATTCTCGGCACAACCGAGCTATCTCCGCACCTCAGCTGGGCCGAGTCTTGAACTAAATCTCCGTACCTTGACTGGACCGGGTCCTATTTCACAAAGACTTGGTATGGCCAAGTACCCCCAGTGCGGCTGGGGGCCAAGTGATCTCCAAGCCTTTGGCCGGATTCGGGCAGCTTACAAGCCCCGGCCAGACCAAGTGATCTCCAAAGCTTCATCTGGATTCGGGCAGCTTACAAGCCCCGGCCGGACTGAGTGATCTCCAAAGCTCCATTCGGATTCGGGCAGCTTACAAGCCCCGGCCGGACGAGTGATCTCCAAAGCTCCATCCGGATTCGGGTAGCTTACAAGCCCCGGCCGGACCGAGTAATCTCCAAAGCTCCATCCAGATTCGGGCAGCTTACAAGCCCCGGCCGGACCGAGTGATCCAAAGCTTCATCCGGATTTGGGCAGCTTACAAGCCCTGGTCGGGTCAAACAGCGCCGAAGCCTCGGCTAGAGCCGGTGCGCTTCTATCCTCGGTCAAACCGAGTGATATCTTCGTACCTTTGCAGGGCCAAGTAAAACACCGAAAAGTCTCGACAACCACGGAATGATATTCTTAAGCCTCGGCAACAACCGAGCGATATCCCTAAACCTCGGCAACAATCGAGCGATATTCCTAAACCTCGGCAACAACCGAGCGATATTCCTAAACCTCGGCAAACACCAAGCGATATTCCTAAACCTCGGCAACAACCGAGAGATGTTCTTAAACCTCGGCAACAACCGAGTGGTATTCTGAAGCCCCGACTACAACCGAGTGATGTATTATCTGAAACCTCGGTCAAGTCAAATGACGTACTCATAAAACGTTATCGGAAGCTCGGCCTAGGCGAGTGATCTCTCAAACACTCTGACGCAACTAAGACGTCCTATTAAACCTCGGCAGAAGCAAACAACCTTCTTCTGCTCAACAGTTAAGACACGCGAGCTGTCTCTCTCCAAAGAAATACCTGCTCGTTCTACAAGCGAGATCTTGCTCACCACATGGGTTCACAAGACCGCCCAGGTCTATCTCTGACCCAAGCAGGGATAAACGCTTTTCTCCACTGGGACCGAATGTCGGTCTTAGCAAAACAAGGTAGCAAAACATGCTACAACACGAAAAGCGTGATATGGGTGTAGCAACTCTCAAACATAATTCCAGCGAAAAAGAAGCAGGTGATAAAAGAAGAAAGAATAAAACTTTCTTTATTTCTTCATCAATGAAAAAGAGTTGCAACCTCCTGGGAGGTATTACAAGTGCATCATAGCACAGGAAATAAAAACGAGTAAATAGCTCGGCCGAATTGCTTCAGTCAGCTTCGGTTAATAATGATGTTTCGGCATCTGACCCAAGAGATCAGACAACCAATCAGCTCGCCCTGAACCACGACTAAGGCCGAGCCGGCCTCCCACGGGTCCTCTGGATTGGCGAAGAGATCCAAGAACAGAAGGAAGACCCGTGGATGCTGATGCTGAGGATGTGTCCCCCCCAAGTGGGATGCTGGGCTGCTGGACACTGCCGACCATGAAAAGCGGGGAACAAGCAGACCAGCACTGCTCTCAACTCTCTCTTCACAGGCAAAAGATTCCCAGCCGGATGAGCTAAGGGAACCAGCCCGAGGGAGAAGGAAAAGTCCGTGCTATGGGGTACATGTGCACTTCCTACCCTGCGACCCCCGTAGCAACCACAAAGGACACACAGGAAGCGCATATGTGCGCTCTCCATGTGATCTCTGTGGACCTCCTGTGCGCTCTCCATATGATCTCCGAAATTCCTCTCTTGAGGACGGTCTGCTCTTCAGCAACTTCTTCATCACCCCAGCTATCCGGGGGAAGACGACTTGCAAAAGGAAAGCTCATTTTCTCCACCCTCAACCTAGGGGACACAGACATCTTGAAAACTTTCACAACTCACAAAGAAGAAAGCCTTGGGAGATAGCCTGGCACGGCCCCCTCCTCCCATTTTATAGGCAAACGGACCGGGAGCAGCTATTAGAGCGGAAAGCCCGAGATTCAAAATGCCCTAGCCACACTACCACGTGGCATCCCAAGATGAAAAGAGCGCTCCTCGAAGTGCACCAAACGCATTACCCATGCCGTGACGCACGCCAGAAGATCCTCCTCTGATCCCGAATCAAAAGCCTTAAGTGCAGGAAATCGACCGGTCCTTGAGATACGGACAGGCCTGGAAATCGCCCGATGAAAATGACGTGCTCCAATGACAAACGATTGCTTATGTCACACGCTAAGAGGGCCTACATTGGAAAGAGCCGACGGAATAGATGACTCGGAAAATAGCGAGGCATCCTTTTGCAGCTTGCAAAGCCGTATTATCCATTTCGGCAAAAAGAAGGTCAACTTGCCTTGGAAAAGACAAGGCACTGGCAGAGCAATAAAAAGGCGCAGAAGTCAAGTACTCCTCAATAAAAGCACATTAGTATCCCCTGCTCTGGCCCAACCGCCCATTATGTCTTGGCATGACCGAGACATCGCCTTGTGCTTCAACTCAAAGCCAAGTTTGCCTCCATACTTCGGGCTAAACCGAGGTATCTCTTCTCGGTTCAATATAACCGAGCGTTATGTTATGCTTCGATCCAGATCGAGATAGCTGCCCTTGCCTCAACAACTACGGAACGCTCCTTATGCTTCGGCAAGGCCGAATACACGCAATGCTCCGGCTGGAACTTACGAGTTCCGTTTACCTCGGTCAAAACGGGGACACCGAGCTCTAGCCTCGCTAAGATTACTAGAGATTCCCCAGGAGGGCGATTCATTTCGTAAGACCCGAACGATAAGGAAGAATGTTCCGGAGGTAATAGCAGGCACAAAAATTGCGAAAACTCCTTTTCATTCGCCACAAAAAGAGAAACAAGAGGAAAAGAAAAAGAAAAAAGTACATGAGCCCTCATAGGGGCTTATCATTTTCTCCAGGCGCCACTGAGCTTTCCCCACGCTGCATAGCTGGCCGGCCACTTGTCGTCGGATAGACGCCACCTGCTCTCCAGCCGGCTATTGTCTTGGCGGAGGAGCTCGATCTCTCTTGTATAACGGCCAGATATTTCTCGGCCGTCTTCCGGAGTTGTTCACGATCTACGAACAGTGAGGCTAAAACCTCCCCATCGATGGTTATTGTGGTGGCCCCAAAGGGCCCCCTGCAGCCACTAACGCCACCGCTTGGTGTCTCGGTCGGTCGCCCCTCACCTCTGGAAGCCATCTCAATATTGAAAATCTGACGAGATCAACTGAAAAGATGATTAACGATGGCGCTCCCCACTCGTTTTAAACTGCTCCTGACGGACATCTCGATCGCCAGGACCATTAATTCTGACACTACTACCGCGGGATACGCCACGTGTCATCGCCTCAGCGGGCGCTCGTAGGAAACGAAGAGTTCCACTCCCTCATCGAAAGGATCATTAATAACTTTGTGGTGCTCGGGATGCGCCCCCTTTCTCGGGACCAAACCCCCTCCATTTGAATCATGTTACTTGAGGCTATATTCCTTACGTCCAAACTTGTGCGCCGAACCATCCAGTACCTCGGCTGAGCGTGCCAATCTTTACTTTGGACAAACGAACTGTCCTCATATCTCGGTCCTAGTCCGAGCTATCCTTATACCTCGGTTTCGACCGAGACATTTACTCAAGTCCAAACTAAATCGGCCAAAGAGCGCGAACGAGTTATAACTTGTTCACAGTCGAAAGAAAAGCCTGAGACAAAAAGACTGGCAAAAAGACAAACAAGTGGAGGCCAAGGACCCTTTCATTGAGAATTTCAACCAAATTGCATATCTGAAAAACAAAAATACACAAACGGCCCTCAAGGATCAGAGGCTGGATCATTCCCAACAGTATCCTCAACAATATTCAGGGAGGCTTTGCTCATTCCGCCCACTTCAAAAGTCATCATTGTTCCTTCGGTGGCAGGCTTGGGGTATCCTTCGGGAGCTACAGCCTCGCTAGAACCCAAAATATCATCAAGATCGATGTCTGAGATATCTTCGTACTCGGCTTCTTCAGCCCCTAGGGTGCAGGCCTCAAAGGGTTCAACATCCAAAAAGGAGAGGTCCCATTTCGGATGCTCCCGAGATATCCTAGTTCGGATCTCCTCTGTGCCAAGCTGAAAAGCCTCGGCACAAGTTGCATCTTGTTCGCCCCAAAGCATGGCAAATCGCCTTTCAGCCTCAACAACTTGGCTCCAGAGCAGGCAATTTTCTCCTCAGTCTCGACGACCCGCCCCTTGAGCTCTGAGCTTCTCCGATGACTCGACGCTAGTTCTTCTTGCAGACTCTCTAATTGACCTTGGCCTTCTAGCCTCTCCTTCTTCATCTGCAAACGCAGGGTTAGCCGATGCAACAATGAGCCAGTAGGAAGATTAAAAAGACGATATCGTACCTCCTTCTGTCGAGCTAATCTCCTGGTTAATTCCCCGATCTCGCCGAGGGCCCTCAGCTTGTCGGCCTTAACCAGCTTGACCCTGTCCTTGAGGTCGTTGATCCTCGACTGCCTGCTGCTGGCTTCTTCCTTGAACTGGGAGAGCTCGTTATCAAGCTTGGCCATTTTCTCCAAATGCCATCTGATCCGGTCATCCCTAGCAACAATGCAATGATTTAGCTACCGGACCTTCTCCTCCGACTCGCCAAGCATTCTATTTAGGCAATTCTTCTCGGCAGCTTCTCTTCCCAGCCTTCTCAATCCTCATTAAGCTGCTTCCTAGCCGTTTCCATTTTTCGGCATATCTTGATGTGACCCGCGATAACTCCAAGCATACTTCGTCATACTTCGTTCGAAGCCCATGTAGCTCCTCAACTTCGAGCCTTAATCTGGATGCGTCATCGAGGGCGACCTGATGCAATGCCCTGATGTGTCATCGAGTGGGGGGCATGTGTTGAGGGGCAAAATCGCAGTTGCATCAATAATCGTGCAAAGGGTTAGGATCAACCCTAACTCCCACTTGTTGTACGATACCTATTAGGGATGGGTCAGCCTCAGTGGATCGGGGCGCCTTAACCCCTCAGTGAGCCAAGGATTCCCAAGGCGCGGATCCCCATCTCTCGGTCTCAGTCGAGCTATCCCTGTTTTCGGTCTCAACCGAGCTATCCTTGTCTCTCGATCTCAGTCGAGCTATCCTTGTCTCTTGGCCTCAGCCGAGCTATCCCCATCTCTCAGCCCCAGCCGTGCTGTTCCTATCTCTCGGTCCTGGCCGAGCTATCTGTT
The DNA here is from genome assembly GCA_900491605.1 of Calamus simplicifolius. Lineage (NCBI taxonomy): Eukaryota > Viridiplantae > Streptophyta > Magnoliopsida > Arecales > Arecaceae > Calamus > Calamus simplicifolius. The sequence goes on along the minus strand of UESW01003903.1, from coordinate 1,377,391 downwards.
ATGCCTCGGTCAAACTCAGACGCTCAAGCACCTCCGTGGAATCCGATATGGGAGAGTTCAAATTCGTAAGATTTCAAACAAAAATCACGCCTGAGAGTGGCCTAGGACCCGCAAGAGTGGCCTAGAGCCCTGGAGCCTATGCAACCGCCAAGTCTCGAGGCATCAACCAGCTCTTCTAGCCGTCGATCCTCTAACCAACAAAATGTGAATCTTACTGACCTAATAACAAACTGGATTCGAATCCTAACGACTTTCGGACCCACGACGCTCCCAAGGAATCAGGTGATCCTCTATAAGTAGGGCCATCTCCCAGCTCCTCAGGTATGCGCACTGGCTTACTGGCCTACCCTCCTTCTACTTTGCTCACCCTCTTTCCGCCATTAACGCTCTGCTCAGAGCTCTCAAAAGGCCGCTCCTGGTGAGACTCTTCAGCGAGAACCTTTTCCTCTCGTTTGTTGATTGCCGATCCCCGCTGACTTGAGCGTCGAAGGGTCTTTCGCAGAGGGTCACCCCTAATGCCTCTCGTGTGAGGACTGTTTTGCAGGTCCGCCCAGGAGGAAGCCCGATCGCACCCGAGTCGAAGGACAGATTTTAGCAGCAATAAAAACAAACCTGGATTCATGCCAAGAAGATCAACTCCACCGATCGGATAAGAAACTCCGAGCATCTGACTGATCTCGACAGTCGCACATAAGCAAGAGGGTTTTATAGAACCCTTTTTCTCTAAATCTTGACAGGATAATCTTTATTGCCGATGGTAGAGAGGAGCGAGGGGAGGGAGGGGGGTCGACAGCGGGAGCGAGGGTTTCACGAAACAAAATTGCGGGAGGGTCTCAGAAAAAAGGATAAAAGCGGGACCTTATTACGATGAAATTTTTTTTTATCGTAATAATGTCCCGAAAGGATTTTTTTCTATCTATTACGATAAAATTTAATTTTCATCATAATAAGTTAGTTTATTACGGTAAAAAATAGTTTCACCGTAATAAAATGAAAGAAAATAAATAATAAAATAAAATCCTAGTATATTATCGTGACCTATTACGATGAAAATTTTTTTTTATCGTAATAAGTTGGTTTATTATGATGAAAAATAATTTTACCATAATAAAATGAAAGAAAAATAAAAAAATCCTAATATATTACCGTAACCTATTACGATAAAATTTAATATTCGCCGTAATAAGTTGGTTTATTACGAAAAAAATAATTTCACTGTAATAAAACAAAAGAAAAATAAAAAAATAAAATCTTAATATATTACCATGACCTATTACGATGAAATTTAATTTTTGTCGTAATAAGTTGGTTTATTACGGCAAAAAATAATTTCGTAGTAATAAAACGAAAGAGAAATAAAAAAAAAAATAAAATCCTAATATATTACCATGACCTATTACAATGAAAATTAAATTTCATCGTAATAAGTTGATTTATTATGGCAAAAAATAATCTCGCCATAATAAAATGAAAGAAAAATAAAAAAATAAAATCCTAATATATTATCGTAACCTATTACGATGAAATTTAATTTTTGTCATAATAAGTTGGTTTATTACGACGAAAAATAGTTTCGCTGTAATAAAATGAAAGAAAAATAAAAAGAATAAAACCCTAATATATTACCATGACCTATTACGATGAAAATTAATATTCATCATAATAAGTTGGTTTATTACGGTAAAAAATAATTTTTCAACTTGCCTAGTAATGACAAATAATATTCATCATATATATATAGTACCACTTGCCTAGTAATGACAAATAAGCTCCTCTTAACTCACCAGTTGCTATACATTCTAACCATAAATTTTTTTGATTAAAATGTTGCTAATGACTCCAAAGCATCGGAAATCTCTTCTGAACATCTTGTTTCATTCCATTCCAGGTCAGGAGATATGTTTTTGGAATCTTTCTTTTGATGAATGTTATGCACCCATGATTGCACAAAGTTTAGATATTTAAGTTGATCATCTGACTTTTTCTTTAGGCATAAAATTGTTGCTTTTTGCAATAATTCACTGAATATATGATGCCATCTTGTCCATTAAATGAGACCAATCTTACTATTGCCAAAATTAGATCCTTTGTTGCAAGATCGGATGGAGCATATCTAGTGGCGTTTATGTTTGTATCATTGAAATTTAGACATCCAGGCTATGAAGCGTTTTAGTCATTGATGTCTTCAATGCAATACGGTTTAGAAAAGCAGATCTATAGCTTTCCTGTCTTTTCAAATTTGAGACAATGGTTGAAGATCTGAAAAGAGAAAAAAATGAGAGAGAAAAGTACAGGTATTTTTTTTTAATGCTTATCTTGAGTTTTGCAAGTGAACCTAAAATAATTTTTATTGGCATAAAATTAGGATGGTAGTAGCATGTATACTTCTGTCAGTAGAATGCAGTCTTGCTTTATACATCACTTACCACACAGCTATAAAACTTAAAAATTTTTATGATATATACATGTATATATAGGTATTATATATTATATGTGCGTACACACATGCTTACACATGTGCACATGATATATGCATGTTTGTATGTAGATATATTTTTATATCATTTTATTATTTAACTTTCAAGTGCAGCTACTAGCATTCTTACATAAATGCAAAGTTTTCTATTCTAGATAAGTGTTTCCTGCTATAGTGGTCAATATTTAATATCTCCTAGACAAAAGTGATAGCATTTGGCAAATACTTATTGCTTACTTACTATTGTGAATATTTTATATGTTACCAAATTGCATAGAATGGATGAACTTGGATGTTGTGACAAGGTATGTTATATAAATGCTTTGTTTTGAGTCTCTTGAAATCTATTGCTATGAGATTTAATAAAATTTTTATAATTTACTAAATAATCTCATGACTATTGGAATATCCAACTTATGATTTATCTTGTATTTGGATATTAAATTCTAATATATCTTTGTTTGATTCTCTTATTTGAGGTTTAGATATATGCATTGATGAGTGCCCTTATAAAGTGACAAAGTAAATTTGTGTAAGGTTGAGTCATACTCTTAATGGATCCGAGATAGGTTATCTACAGGGTATTGTCACAATACCCTTGGAGGATTCACTTATATGAGAATCGTTATATTAGGCCATGACTAAAGGTTTGGGCTAACCTTAAAGAATTCTTATGAAAAAATCAAGGTACTAAGTGTAAGGCCTTTAATATGCGCTGACCGCGTAAACCCAATTGATCCATATTGTGTGTGATTAATAGAAGCCTGAGTTAAAGGACTTAGTTCAAGGTCTAATCCACTATGATTCCTGTGTATACAATCATACTAAGTGAGGTTCAAGTGCATAGGACACCTCACTTATTACGCCTTAAAATTTTTGTTATATAATATTATATTATTTTTTTTATTTTAAACTTTTATTAGGGATTATTGAAAAAAGTTTTAAATAAATAAAATAAATGGGATGGAACCGCCGTGAGTTGATGCTCACAACGTTCGTGAACACTTGCATAGATAGCGAGTGTTTCCCTCGTTTTGCATGAACATTGGTTTACCTACCAACTTTTGTAAACGTTCAGAAACGGCTTAAATAATTTAATTTTAAGCCATTTTAAACGTGATTTGAAGCCAACGGAGGCCATTATGGGCCGAGCTGTTGGAGCTTTTATGGGCCGAGCCTATAAATAAGCTCAGGGATTCAAATTGAGGTAGGAATAGATTTGTTTTATCATTTTATTTCTATTTTTTATTAATCTTTTCATGGGCATCTCAAGGTAATCATTGGGTTGCACTTTCAACGCGATCGTGTTCGTAGTAGGAGGATTGGGTCGAGCCAGATTTCGATCGGGTCGAGCTGGATCTCGATCGTGTTCGTGGTAGGAGGATCGAGTCGAGCCGGATCGTTGTACCTTGGGGACAGATCGCAAATAGCCTGCATGAAGGGGCGAAAATCTGATCCTTAGGGTAGTGTCTAACACGCTTCGATCCTGGCTTAGATTCATAGATTCTTTTTATATTTTGTTTATATTTTGCATTTATATTTTTAAATTAATTCTCTAGCAATTTTAAGAAAGGATTTTGTAAGACCAAACTAATTTTCCAACATTATTTAAAATTTTAAATTCTATAAATGATTAATTAGCGTAAGACTAAGCATTTAGGCTCTCATACATTGTTTAAATAATTATTTTATTCTCTTCAAAGTATGACGAAGATTACGTTACTATCTTCATGCGCAAATGTTGACCAAAATTATTACGATAATCATTACCATATAGATTTAATAGTTTAGCATATTTGCAGTTCCAATACAGTAGATGGTGGAGTATACGGACAATAATTAAGATATTGTTTCTTCTTCATCTACGTACGGCAGTACTACTACTAACTTAATTACGTCAAATATATTTCCGTTACGCTAAATATTACATGATGTACAAATTTTTAATTGATTCATGACTTTATTATTATTAATTCTGTTGTTCTGTTTGCAGTTCTGGATGGTTCATGCTATGGATCGGAATAAAGCCTGCCAGCTATTTGAAAAATATTAGACTTAAAAAAAAATCAAACAAATTGAACACCAGTGTCAAACCACATCCTCTTAGCTGTGTGTTATAATTTTTTAACCCGAGATTTCTTCGTATTCTAAGAAAGGAATCATTTGGCATGGATATTATAAATGTCCTCTTCTGATGACTTGATCCAAGTGTTACTGTAGTAAATGGTTTTGGTTAGAAAATGGGACTGTGTTAGCTGGAGGTGCCATTCCTTGCATATAATCACCCAAACTCTTGCTTCTAGTAAAGGAGAGACCCATGGCACAGCGATCGAGTTTGATCTCTTCCTTGTTTAAAATTATAACGACGTCCAATCGCTTAACGAACACTGACATTTTAATCATAGATCCCATGGTCAACGTGTTGTGTTACGCTGTGCAAATGGCTATGAAGGGTTGTCAGATACTGTATATGATGTTAACATTAATAATTAATTGGCCGGGTTAAGTCTTTTTCTTTGAGGAAACTAAAGTTAATTAGAGCCTCATGGATTTGAATAATTAAGAGAACTTCAATGAAACTACATTATGAGTCACAAATGATCAAACTGATTCTAAAGGACAAGGAATTATTCGTATTTTAACTACATATAAGTACTTGAATTTGGATGTTACTCCTGTCAAATAGGTCAGATTTGATCTCTTTTCAGCGTCAGTTAAAGTCTAAGGTTTGGTTGATAAATAGAAAAAAAAATTAGGTACATAAATTATATAGTACAAAGAGAACAATAATGATAGACGAATGGTGAATGGATGGATTGTAAGGGAAAAAAAAAAAAGGGAAAAGATCTCAACATCTTGCTAAAATTATTAGGAATTTAAAAAATCTCAGAAAGTCCAGCCAAAAACAAATAAGAGGAATATGAATATAACCATTATCCATTTCTTTATACAAATTGGTGGATATTAGATTACAACATCCATATTATTGCAAACGGTTCCCGATCTTTCTTCTAGTGCGCCCATTTTTATCTCACCTCCAAAAAAAAATGCAATCACACTGCCATCCACGTCGAGAGAAAAGAGAAACGCCAACCCCAACTAAGAGGCCAGCAAAAAAATATTACGTGAAATCGGCTCTCTTCTCTCTTGGCCTCTCCGGCCATCTCCGGCCAAGTTATGGCCAGAAAAGGAAAAGAAAAAAAAAAATCAGATCCCTGTCTCCGGACATCTTCATGGGTCTTTCCGATATGCTCTCGAGGTGCGGCCGCCATACACCAACCCGACCGCTCCTACGAGGACGGTGGCCGGACTTCTTTCTGAAGGAGCTGCCGTTAGGAAGTAGTCCGGGTCCGATGCTTCAACTAGTACAGCAGTGCTGCTCTTCTGATGACTCTTAGTCGACTTGTGATCCTTCTTCTTCTTCTTCTCTGGAAGCGATGACTCGGGAATCAGGAAATAAATGTGACCTCGTGTGAGCTCCGAGTCGGGCGACATGATCAATATCTTATGATCGACCCCCTGCAAGCACGGTTTGCTTAAGATGTGGTTGGGGTTGGCCGCGAGGATTTCCCCGGCGGAGACTGGACGGCTGTACTCCTCGACCTGGCCGTTCAAATGGACGATCCGAACGACGTCGAGAGCGCCGCATGGGAGTACGCAAGCCAGGCAACATCGAAGGCTGTTGCCCATCTTCTCCTATCCACTTCCTCTCCTCTCTTGGTATATATATATATATATATATATATATATATATATATATATATATATATATATATATAGAAGATGTCACTTTATTTTGAATAAACTAACGTGAAGGCCATGTTGGATCGCGGCCAAAAATATGTATCTTATTCTAGAGGGGTTGGGTTTCATTTGGACTTGTTTAATTCCATTTTAAAGGCATGGGAGAATTTGCTCCCAACCTTATCTGGGTACTCCAAAAAAAAAAAAAAAAAAAAAAAAAAAAAAAAAAAAAAAAAAAAAAAAAAAAAAGAGAATAAAACCTCGCCATCTGTTCTCCGGCCCTAGCTACAAATTAAGCTTGGAAAAGTTTTGTTTAAATCCTGCTAGCCTGGCCTAGTTTTTTTTCAATGTTCACAGGGTGGCAACCAGTAATGCAGGCATGGAATGGTTGACACCTAACATGGTCTCAGAATACGTGTAGCAGTGGATGGCGGTTATATAGCGTTAATCACAATGATGCTCCTAGGAAGTCAGCCATTTCGATTAGTGTAATACTATGGTGCTGCCCTTTATGTGTACATGTACAGTTGAAGACGTCTTTTGTTGCGTGACTGGAGATGGTTGGTACAACTCATAGAATTTGTTATTGTGTCTACTTGAGTTGGTTGATTTAATTATAATTAACAAATAAGTATTTGCAGGTCGCTTGACATGGACCCCAAGTTTTTTTGGTTTTTATTCTTTTTTCCTTTTCAATAATTGGCTGTATGACTTTATGATTGTTGTCAGACTGCACGTTTCTAGTTATACAACCTTTATTAATTTTTCAAATTAGGATCACACCTGTGAAAGTTGTATTAAATAATATTTTTCATAGTATTAATTAATGGCTCGATCACTTGTAAATCAATATTAACTTTATTTTATTATGTTTTTTATTTGATGCTGTTTAATGCTTAATTACTAATTTGCAGCTGATGTTATAATTTATTCTAATTAAATTTATGTTTAATTTGTGGTCCTCTTTTTTCATTTTTTAAATTTTTTTACATCAAAGATAGGTTGTTTAAATATGACCTTAAATTAATCAGGCTAGAATGCAATTGTAAAAGAAACTATATCAAATTTTAAATTTGAGAGAAGATCGCCATCCAATATATCATATTATAGACAATTGTAAGGAGCCATCATTTTTTTGGTGCAAATAAAGGAGCCAATGCATGGTGCTAATTTCATCGAGCATATATTCTATTTGCTAGATTAACGAGTATCTAAGTAAAGGTTGTTCAATAAATCGTTATAGTACTCTTAGACAAGCTCCCTTAATTCTGGCCTTGAAGCTTAATGATTCTCATCTAAAGTTGCAAACATGCCTGGCTATTGGGTGGCCTTTTGGCTCTGCGCGTCCCCTCGGAGCCGTCCAAATCTCTCGTAAAGATGCATCCGGGGAGACATGGGATGCAACAAGTCTCACTTATTTTGGGGACCATTGTCGGCCTCACCACCATGATAAAGTGGCCTTTATGAGTCATTTTCAAAGACCACTCAATTACTTAGGGTTAGTTTAAGGTGCAAAAGTAATCAACCAATTTCAAACCCACTGTTTTATTCCAATGGTGGCCATGGTATATTAGTGGATCACATAACTAGGTTCGGTAATAGAGATGATTATGTTTCCAAAGAACGTAGAATTTCTTTCCCTGCAATGGCTTAGTGGACCTAAAGCCATAGAAGTAAATAGTCATTATTGAGTGACAGGAATTGATGATTTGAATAGAATATTATTTTTAGTGGTTAGTGATTTTTAGTCCCATTGCATGGGGACCACCATAGCAAAACGATGCTGAATATATAATAGCCATTTAATCATTATCTTAGATTGCATATAGTTAATGTTGTGGTTCTCCAAAACCATCCGTTTATATTAGGTGACTCATATGATATGATGAAGCTTGTCAACAGGCATCATTATGGAGGTTAACAGCTTAAGAGGGTGGGTTCTTAATTACGAGCTGAATGGACGGCGGTTGGGAACGGGTGGACGGTCGGATTGTGCGGGGAGCTGCATGGGCTGGGCGTCTTGATGAACCATGGCGCGGCATAGGCATCTCAATTAGTCAGTGGGAATGGAGAAGGGGAAGGGAGAGAGGGGCAGGGGAGAGAGAGAGGAGAAGATAGCAGAGCATGGGAAGGGGGTCTTCTTGGCGTGGATAGAGGCAGTTTCGTACTGCCCTTGTTCCTCAAATACAACCGACTATAAAGGGAGAAATAAGAGAGGGGGGGAAAGATAGATAGAAGAGGAGAAAGGAGGAGAAGTAGCGTTGAACAGGGACAGCACAGGGCCATCTCGTGTTCAGCCATTAAATGCAGTAAGAGAGAGAGGGAGGAAAACAGACAGTGAGAGAGAAAGGAAGAGAAGGAAAGAGAGACCTTGGAAGGGAGAGAGAGAGAGAGAGAGTTGTGGCTTACCAAGTAAGGAGAGGAAGGAAAGGAGGATTTCTTACTATAGCGTCAGATAGGATTTCCTCTATCACATAGCATGCAAAGGGGATGCCATGATGCTCTCTTAGCCTGTAAGCTAACCGGTTGGCCAGCTCCAAAATGAGGCTAGCTTGGGCTGGCCCCTTGCAAGATTAGACTGGTTACTTGCTAATGTTGTATAAGTTGATATTGTGATGTGTTTATGATGAATTGTTCAAACACAAACAAGTTTGAAGTTCATTTTCCAATTAACAGATACAAATTATGCCTACCTAGACCTTGTTTTTCTCTTACAACTTTGTCCTAGTCAGTCTATCTAACTTTTCGTTTCCATAAAGCATAATAACACGTACCCCAAGATTTGTGGTCTTGGTTCTTCCCTAGTAGTGAAATCCAATGCTTGGATGTGGTTTGATCTGTATTGGTGCTGTCTCTCAAAATAGAATATTTTCTTGCTGATATTTGATTAGTCTAAAAAAAAAAAAAATTGGCTAGTCTTGGTTTGTGCAAAGTAATTCTTGGCAAAATTTGACTACTCTTGCAATCTCATGATTTAGTTCTTCTAATGAGTCAATATATGACAACTGCCATGGGCGCAACATAGCTTAAGCTTGTAGCAGATGCATTAGGCCAAGTGAAACAAACGTCATAAGTTTATTGACATCATGCATTAAACATGGACCATAAAGCTGGCAATGTGCAGCAGTCACTATTTAGTTGCTTTTTAACATAAAAAAATATGTTCTTTAATGTTTATTTTAATAAATAAAATATTATTATTATTATTGTGATTATTATATATTAAATTTTTAGTTGACTTTGGATATTTATCAAAAGTTCACTCTAAAAAATGTGCAATCGTGTTACGAACCAATTCTTCAGCTGGATCTGGGTCATGGCTAAAATCATAAATAATGCAGAGAAAATTCATGGACTACAGGATGAATTTTCTATGTTGCCTACTGCTAATCTCTTATCTATGATGATGCCTTTCACTACAAGAGAAATAAAATATTGCGACGCCCAAATGCATCGCAATTGTGTCGCTAAACATGCTATTGCGACGCAATGACGGCGTCGCTCAGATATCCGTCGCAATATCCATTTGTCGCAATTGCATCGCAATATTGCGACTCTCTGCGATGCAACATTGCGTCGCAATATTGCGACGCATCCATATGCATCGATAAATTAAAAATTAAATTATAATATTTAAAATTATTATTAAATATTGCGACGCACTCAATTGCATCGCAATATTGCGACGCATTTAGTTGCGTCGTAATATTTAATAATAATTTTTTTGATATAATAGCGACGCCATTTGCGTCGCTAAAGAGTCGCAAATAAAAAAATTTGAGAAAATATTGCGACGCAAGGTCATTGCGTCGCAATATTTATTAAAAATATTTTAGATATAATAGCGACTCAATTTGAGTCGCTAATGCGTTGCTATTAAATTTTTTTTATATTATTGCGACGCCAGGTCATTGCGTCGCAATATTTAATAATAATATTTTAAAAATATTAGCGATGCAATTGCAGTCGCTAATGCGTTGCTAAATAAATATTTTTTTAAAAAAAAATAAAAATTTAAAAATTAAAATGGTTAATACAATTTCGTTACATTTAAATATTGATCGAAACATTCTTCACTCATATTGATCCAAACAATAATCATTCAATTTTCAAAAATAATTCATATATTAAAATTTTGAAGTTTTCATGTACAACATAAAAAAAGAAAAGAAAAATACATCAAGAATCTGGACGATCACATGAAGGCTGTGGAGGCTGAAGACTCTGCGACAAGCAGCTAACCATATCCCGTAAATAATGCATCTCATCTCGCATGTCTGCAATCTCTTGATCCCGGCCTCGCATACGATCCTCGAAATCCTGCTCGACCTCCTGGCGAACCTCCTCTGCAATAGATCTGCGAAGGTCATGTAAACGTTCGAAAGGAAGATCACCAGAAAGTCGCGAGCTGGAGGCCTGATGGGAAAAATATGTAGAAGCTCTAGTGCCCAGACCATAGACCCTGCGGTCTCGTGGCTGGGCACCAACAGCCTCCAAAAACACACGCCGACTCTCTTCTGCTGAGAGTTCGACGGGCGTCTCCCCATCAGTAGAGTCGACCTGCGATGCCTGGGAGCGAAGCT
>UESW01003903.1:1348222-1365911 GCA_900491605.1 Calamus simplicifolius | reverse complement strand
ATGCAAGACGTGCGTATTGCACGATGTGCAATGCGGTAAAAATATTTTTGTTCTTTTTATACTACATGCGCGTACACGCACATGAACGAATCATTGCTTGCGATGCATGCATTCCTACATTGCATACGGTATATAAGAACTTTTTCTTTAAATCATCCTCTACTAAACTCATAACAATGTGACATGAGTTACTTGTCACAAGCTTGACAGAGTGGGGTGAGCATGGATTGAAGCACGTCGAGTCTAAACTCAAAACAAATCAGTTATAGTTGACTTGATTCTAATCTAATTAAAATCTTTGAGAATTTGAACCCGATCTGAACCGAGCCTATTAGAAACAATTATATACTAAATATTTGAAAAACAAATGTTATCCTTGTATTGTTGTGGTGGCTAAATGGCTTACTGTTGACCTTGATTTTATAAAAATAAAAACTTATTTTCTCTTATATATATATATATATATATATATATGTTGCTACTGAAATTTGTCATCCGGCTCGGGCGCGATCAGGCTGCAGCGTGGGCTCCCTCCTGGGCGGACCTGCAAGACAGTCCTCACGCGAGAGGCGTTGGGGGTGGCTCTCTGCGGAAGACCCTCCGATGCTCAAGTCAGTAGAGACCAGCAATCAACAAATATGAGGAGAAGGATCCCTGAGGAAGAGTTCCTCCGAGCTCTCGTGGGAGCTTTTATGGCGGAGTGTGAGAACTATGAATGAAAAATGGGCATAAAATAGCCGTACCTGAGAGGCTTGAGGGCGGTAGTATTTATAGGCGGTCACCTGACTTCTTGGATGTGCTCTGGACGAGGTCTGAAAGTTGTTGGGATTCGAAACGGATTCGAATCAGGTTATTACAGGGCCGATAGGATCCGTATCTGGTTAGTTAGAGGATCGACGGCTGGGAGGCGGGGAAAGCTGGCTGATGGCTCGAGACTCAGTGGCTGCGTGGTCCCTAGGCCACTATTATAGGTCCTAGGCACGTCTTGGTATGATTCCTTATTGGAATCTTATTCTATTACAGTGAATTTGAACTCTCCCGTGCCAGATTTCGCAGAGGTCTGAAGTAGCTCAGATCGGATGGCCGAGGAATGGTCTGGCCTTGATGGCAGAAGCATAAGAATAGCTCGGGTTGCCGAGGCATAAAGTTGGCTGAATCTGTCGAAGTATAATGTGGTCGGCCGAGTCGTGAAGCATGGAGTCAAGAACTCCTTGTCTTGGCTTTATGACGCCATCCTTCCTCACACTTAAAAGGTGCCAAGGGGGCAACGTGGCAGCCATAAATGCCTTAATGATCGAAGAAAATAAGGCATTAAATGCGTGGATGCATATGGCCTTTATGAAGCCATAATTGCGTTGGTGCGAAGACATAGCACGGCTGTGGAAACCGAGCTAGAATGCCGAGGCATGTTTGCAGAAGTATGCTTTCTCCTTTCTTTTTATTCCATTAAATGCTGGCCAAGTCATTATGACCGTTTCTGCACCATTAAATGCTCAAGCCTATTGACTTGACTGCCGGATATTAATGAGGGGCCCTTAGGAGAACCTAGACGTGGCCCTTTTTTCCTCTTATTCTCTTTCTTCATTATGATGAGACACTCATTGCTAGAATATTGCGCCAGTAGGCCAGCTGGCAACCAGAGCATTTGGATCGGGCATGACCCCATCGCCAATGTGAGCGATCAATAATGCAATAATGATTTTACCCTCATCACATGCCCCCCCTCCCGAGTCCGAAGTGTAATTTCGGATATAGGGAGCAGAATTCTGGAGCAATCTTATTTGGGGGACATGTCATTCGATCCTCTGTGCCGAAGCATAATAGGATGTCTTAGTCGCGTTAGAGTGTTTGATAGATTGCTCGTTTAGTCCGAGGCTTCCAGAAATACATCACTCGGTGTTGCCGAGGCTTCAGATAATAAATCACTCGGTATTGCCGAAGCTTCAAATAATAAATTACTTGGTGTTGCCGAGCCTTCAACATTATATTTTACTTGGCACTGCCAAGGTACGGAGATTGCCACTCGGATTGGCCGAGGTTTAAATAATATATCACTCGGTTGTTGCCGAGCCTTCAACATTATATTTACTTGGCGCTGCCAAGGTACGGAGACCGTTATTCAGTTGTAGCCGAGCCTTCAAGATTATATTTTACTTGACGTGCCAAGGTACAAAGATTGCCACTCGGATTGGCTGAGGCTTCAAATACTATATCACTCGATTGTTGCCGAGCCTTCAAGAATTTATTACTCGGTTGTTGCCGAGCCTTCAATATTATATTTTACTTGGCGCTGCCAAGGTACGGAGATCGTTACTCGGTTGTAGCCGAGCCTTCAAGATTATATTTTACTTGGGGCTGCCAAGGTACAGAGATCGTTACTCGGTTGCAGCCAAGCCTTCAAGATTATATTTTACTTGGCGCTGCCAAGGTACGAAGATCGTTACTCGGTTGCATCCAAGCCTTCAAGATTATATTTTACTTGGCACTGCCAAGGTACGGAGATCGTACTCAGTTGTAGCTGAGCCTTCAAGAGATTTATTACTCAGTTGTTGCCGAGCTTTCAAGAAATTTGATACTCGGTTGTTGCCGAGCCTTCAAGAAATTTATTACTCGGTTGTTGCCGAGCTTTCAAGAAATTTGCTACTCGGTTGTTGCTGAGCCTTCAAGAAATTTATTACTCGGTTGTTGCCGAGCCTTCAAGAAATTCAAGAAATTTATTACTCGGTTGTTGCCGAGCCTTCAATAAATTTGTTACTCTTGTTGCCGAGCCTTCAGAAATATATTAATCAGTTGTTGCCGAGTCTTCAGGAAATTTATTACTCGGTTGTTGCCGAGCCTTCAATATTATATTTTACTTGGCACTGCCAAGGTACAGAGATCGTTACTCGGTGTAGCCGAGCCTTCAAGATTATATTTTACTTGGTGCTGCCAAAGTACGGAGATCGTTACTCGGTTGTAGCCGAGCCTTCAAGATTATATTTTACTTGGCGCTGCCAAGGTACGGAGATTGTTACTCGGTTGTAGCCGAGCCTTCAAGATTATATTTTACTTGGCGCTGCCAAGGCACGGAGATCGTTACTCGATTGTAGCCGAGCCTTCAAGATTATATTTTACTTGGTACTGCCAGGTACGAAGATCATTCAGCCCGGCCGAGGATTTATATGACCTGCTTCTCATTGTAATTTTATGGATGAATTTATTACTCGGTTGTTTTCAAGTCTTCAGGAAATTTATTACTCGGTTGTTGCCGAGCCTTCGAAAATATATTACTCGGTTGTTGCCGAGCTTTCGAAAATATTACTCGGTATTATCGAGTCTTCAGGAAATTTATTACTCGGTTATTATTGAGCCTTCAATATTATATTTTACTTGGCGCTGCCAAGGTACAGAGATCGTTACTCGGTTGTAGCCGAGCCTTCAAGATTATATTTTACTTGGCGCTGCCAAGGTACGAAGATCGTTACTCGGTTGTAGCCGAGCCTTCAAGATATATTTTACTTGGTGCTGCCAAGGTACGTAGATCGTTACTCGGTTGTAGCCGAGCCTTCAAGATTATATTTTACTTGGCGCTGCCAAGGTACGGAGATGGCTCGGCCCGGCCGAGGATTTATATGACCTGCTTCTCATTGTAACTTTCAAAGAGAGTTATAAAAATTTCGCAGGCCTTTTAAAAACTGAATTTAATTCAATGAATAAAAATGGGTCTAGAAAGAGCGTACTTTTATGAATGAATTTATTACTTGGTTGTTGCCAAGCCTTCAGAAATATATCACTCGGTCTTTGGCCGAGGCTCTAGAAATTTATTTCTCGGTTGTGTCGAGCCTTTAGAAATATATTAGTCAGTAGTTGCCGAGCCTTCAAATAATAAATTACTCGGTGTTGCCGAGCCTTCCCAAGATGCTACTCGGTTGTAACCGAGGCTTCCAAATAATAAATTACTCGGTGTTGCCGAGCCTTCCCAAGATGCCAAGATGCTACTCGGTTGTAACCGAGGCTTCCAAATAATAAATTACTCGGTGTTGCCGAGCCTTCCCAAGATGCTACTCAGTTGTAACCGAGGCTTCTAAATAATAAATTACTCGATGTTGCCGAGCCTTCAAATAATAAATTACTCGGTGTTGCCGAGCCTTCCCAAGATGCTACTCGGTTGTAACCGAGGCTTTCAAATAATAAATTACTCGGTGTTGCCGAGCCTTCCCAAGATGCTACTCGGTTGTAACCGAGGCTTCCAAATAATAAATTACTCAGTATTGCCGAGCCTTCCCAAGATGCTACTCGGTTGTAACCGAGGCTTCCAAATAATAAATTACTCGGTGTTGCCGAGCCTTCCCAAGATGCTACTCAGTTGTAACCGAGGTTTCCAAATAATAAATTACTCGGTGTTGCCGAGCCTTCCCAAGATGCTACTCGGTTGTAACCGAGGTTTCCAAATAATAATTACTCGGTGTTGCCGAGCCTTTAAATAATAAATTACTCGGTGTTGCCGAGCCTTCAACATCATATTTTACTTGGCGCTGCCAAGGTACGGAGATCGCTCGGCCCAGCCGAGGATTATAAAGATTATATTTTACTTGGCGCTGCCAAGGTACGGAGATCGCTCGGCTCGGCCGAGGATTTATATGACCTGCTTCTCATTGTAGTTTTTTTTTCAGGAAATTTATTACTCAGTTGTTGCCGAGTTTTCAGGAATATATTACTCGATTGTTGCCGAGGCTTCAAGAAATTTATAGCCTTCAGATTATTTATTACTCGGTTGTTGCCGAGCCTTCCCAAGATGTTACTTGGTTGTAACTGAGGCTTCCAAATATGCCACTTGGTGGTAACCGAGGCTTCCAAATAATAAATTACTCGGTGTTGCCGAGCCTTCAAGTAATAAACTACTCGGTTATTGTCGAGCCTTCAAGAAATTTATTACTCGGTTGTTGCCGAGCTTTTAAGAAATTTATTACTCAGTTGTTGCCGAGCCTTCAAGAAATTTATTATTCAGTTGTTGCCGAGCCTTCAAGAAATTTATAGCCTTTAAGATTATTTATTACTCGGTTGTTGCCGAGCCTTCCCATAATAAATTACTCGGTGTTGCCGAGCCTTCAAGATTAATAACAAACTTCCTCCGGCTTTAGCCGAGGGTTCTGATATGTCACTCGGTCTTGGCTGAGGTTTTAGATAAATAGGAGATGCACTCCGGCTCTAGCCGAGGCTTTCGATAATAAGAGATGCACTCTGGCTCTAGCCAGGGCTTATGCACTTCGGCTCTGGCCGGGGCTTCTGGTAATAAGAGATGCACTCTGGCTCTGGCCGGGGCTTCCGATAATAAGAGATGCACTCCGGCTCTGGCCGGGGCTTATGCACTTTGGCTCTGGCCGGGGCTTCCGGTAATAAGAGATGCACTCCGGCTCTGGCCGGGGCTTCCGATAATAAGAGATGCACTCCGGCTCTGGTCGGGGCTTATGCACTTCGGCTCTGGCCGGGCTTTCGATAATAAGAGATGCACTCCGGCTCTGGCCAGGGCTTCCGGTAATAAGAGATGCACTCCGGCTCTGGCTGGGGCTTCCGATAATAAGAGATGCACTCCGGCTCTGGCCGAGGCTTATGCACTTCGACTCTGGTCGGGGCTTCCGATAATAAGAGATGCACTCCGGCTCTAGTCGGGGCTTCCGATAATAAGAGATGCACTCTGGCTCTGGCCGAGGCTTATGCACTTCGGCTCTGGCCGGGGCTTCCGGTAATAAGAGATGCACTCTGGCTCTGGCCAGGGCTTCCGATAATAAGAGATGCACTCCGGCTCTGGCCAGGGCTTCCGGTAATAAGAGATGCACTCTGGCTCTGGCCGGGGCTTTCAATAATAAGAGATGCACTCCGGCTCTGGTCGGGGCTTATGATAATAAGAGATGCACTCCGGCTTTGACCGGGGCTTATGCACTTCGGCTCTGGTCGGGGCTTCCGGTAATAAGAGATGCACTCTAGCTCTAGTCGGGGCTTCTGATAATAAGAGATGCACTCCGGCTCTGGCTGAAGCTTCCGATAATAAGAGATGCACTCCGGCTCTGACCGGGGCTTATGCATTTTGGCTCTGGCCGGAGCTTTCGATAATAAGAGATGCACTCCGGCTCTGGCCGGGGCTTCCGATAATAAGAGATGCACTCCGACTTTGATTGGGGCTCGGAGATCAGGGACTCAGCCTAGACGAGGTTTGGAGATAAGGGCTCGGCCCTGCCGAGGTTCGAAGATTAAGGCTTGGCCCTGCCGAGGTTCGGAGATAAGGACTCAGCCCTGCCGAGGTACGGAGATCAGAACTTGGCCCAGTCGAGGTTCAGAGATTTCCCTACTGATGATATCTGCGGAGGTTGTCTGAATTCCACGTCCGAGGAATGGATTTCCCGTTCAGATCTTGGAGCTTGTAGGTGCCAGGTCTGATGACTTCCGTCACTTGATAGGGGCCTTCCCAATTTGGAGCCAGCTTTCCTTGCTCCAGCGGTTTGGAGACGGATGCTCTCCGGAGGACAAGATCACCGGACGAGAAAGATTTTTCTTTGACTCTGGAGCCATGATAGCATCCACGGAGAGGGAAGTCCTATCTCCATGGGGATGATAGCTTCCGCACTGAAGGCCATCTGGAATGGGGTCCCACTTGTGGGAACTC
The DNA here is from genome assembly GCA_900491605.1 of Calamus simplicifolius. Lineage (NCBI taxonomy): Eukaryota > Viridiplantae > Streptophyta > Magnoliopsida > Arecales > Arecaceae > Calamus > Calamus simplicifolius. Next base: position 1,359,271 of record UESW01003903.1, on the reverse strand, counting down.
TCTGGGTGGTGCGGTAGGCCCACTGGCTAAGGCTGAAGCTGGCCGTCGGACTTCTTTGAAGCATGAAGTCAAGAACTCCTTGTCTTGGTTTTATGACGCCATCCTTCCTCACGCAAAAGGTGCCAAGGGGGCAACGTGGCAGCCATAAATGCCTTAATGATGGAAAGAGATAAGGCATTAAATGCCTTAAAGCAGGTAGATGCACATGGCCTTTATGAGGCCATAAATGCCTTGGTGCGCATAGCGCGATCTGTTGTGCCGAGGTAGGGAGAAGGCAGAGACGGCGTCGAGTCGTGGCGAGAGGACACCAGAGAGAGGGATCAGGCCCACCGTGATCTAGGGAGATACTTGCTACAAACCACTTGAAGGGCTGGCCCAGCTCCCTTAGGACGACGAGGGAGGTCCGTAGCTCCCTCAGGAAGATGCGGAGCATGAGTAGCTAGACGGGGAGCTTAATGGCATCCCTGAATCAAATGGGTCAGTGCTTGGACCTGCTGGACCAGTGTGGCGAACTGGTCCTGGGTCACTGGGATGACTGGTGGCAATGGAGTCTCAGCTGGTGGCAGCGGTGGTGCCACGCTGCTCACCGGATCAGGTCTCTCGGAGGTGACCTAGTCCTGGGCTTCAGAAGTTGCCCTTCTTCGATTAGCCATTGGAGAGATTCTCTTCCAGATCGAGATCCTTGTCTCCTTTCTTCAAGTTTAATGGGACTTGAGGCCCTTCCTCTAGTGCTAATCTGTTGCTGCTAAAATCTGTCATCCGGCTCGGGCGCGATTGGGCTGCAGTGTGGGCTCCCTCCTGGGCGGACCTACAAGACAGTCCTCACGCGAGAGGCGTTGGGGGTTGCCCTCTACAGAAGACCCTCTGACGCTCAAGTCAGTGGAGACCAGCAATCAACAAATATGGGGAGAAGGATCCCTGAGGAAGAGTTCCTCCGAACTCTCGTGGGAGCTTTTATGGCGGAGTGTGAGAACTGTGAATGAAAAATTAGCGTAGAATAGCCATACCTGAGAGGCTTGAGGGCGGTAGTATTTATAGGCGGTCACCTAACTTCTTGGATGTGCTCTATATGAGGTCTGAAAGTTGTTGGGATTCAAAATGGATTCGAATCAGGTTGTTACAGGGCCGGTAGGATCCATATCTGGTTAGTTAGAGGATCGATGGCTGGGAGGCGGGGAAAGCTGGCCATGGCTCGAGACTCAGTGGCTGCGTGGTCCCTAGGCTACTATTATAGGTCCTAGGCCATGTCTTGGCATGATTCCTTGTTTGGAATCTTATTCTGTTATAGTGAATTTGAACTCTCTCGTGTCAGATTCCGCAGAGGTCTGAAGTAGCTCGGATCGGATGGCCGAGGAATGGTCTGGCCTTGATGGCAGAAGCATAAGAAAAGCTTGGGTTGCCGAGGCATATGGTTGGCTGAATCTGCCGAAGTATAATGTGGTCGGCCGAGTCAAACTTCTGTGAAGCATGGAGTCAAGAACTCCTTGTCTTGGCTTTATGACGCCATCCTTCCTCACGCAAAAGGTGCAAAGGGGGCAACGTGGCAGCCATAAATGCCTTAATGATGGAAGGAGATAAGGCATTAAATGCCTTAAAGTAGGTAGATGCACATGGCCTTTATGAGGCCATAAATGCCTTGGTGCGCATAGCACGATCTTTTGTGCCGAGGCAGGGAGAAGGCGGAGACGGCGTTGAGTCATGGTGAGAGGACACCGGAGAGAGGGATCGGGCCCGCCGAGATCTGGGGCGATCCTTGCTGCAGACCACTTGAAGGGCTAGCCCAGCTCCCTCAGGACGACGAGGGGGGTCCGCCGCTCCCTCAGGAAGATGCAGAGCAGGAGCAGCTAGACGGGGAGCTTAATGGCATCCCTGAATCAAATGGGTCAGTGCTTGGACCTGCTGGACCAGTGTGGCGAACTAGTCCAGGGTCACTGGGACAGCTGGTGCGATGGAGTCTCAGCTGGTGGCGGTGGCGGCGCCACACTGCTCATCGGATCAGGTCTCTGGGAGGCGACCTGGTCCTGGGCTTCAGAAGTTGCCCTTCTTCGATTAGCCATTGGAGAGGTTCTCTTCCAGATCGAGATCCTTGTCTCATTTCTTCAAGTTTAATGGGACTTGAGGCCCTTCCTCTAGCGCCAATCTGTTGCTGCTAAAATATGTCATCCGGCTCGGGCGCGATCGGCTACAGCGTGGGCTCTCTCCTCGGCGGACCTGCAAGATAGTCCTCACGCGAGAGGCGTTGGGGGTGGCCCTCTGTGGATGACCCTCCGACGCTCAAGTCAGTGGAGACCAGCAATCAACAAATATGGGGAGAAGGATCCCTGAGGAAGAGTTCCTCCGAGCTCTTGTGGGAGCTTTTATGGCGGAGTGTGAGAACTGTGAATGAACAATAGGCGTAGAATAGCCGTACCTGAGAGGCTTGAGGGCGGTAGTATTTATAGGCGGTCATCTGACTTCTTGGACGTGCTCTGCATGAGGTCTAAAAGTTGTTGGGATTCGAAACGGATTCGAATCAGGTTGTTACAGGGCCGGTAGGATCCATATCTGGTTAGTTAGAGGATCGACGGCTGGGAGGCGAGGAAGCTGGCCGATGGCTCGAGACTCCGTGACTGCGTGGTCCCTAGGCCACTATTATAGGTCCTAGGCCACATCTTGGCATGATTCCTTGTTTGGAATCTTATTCTGTTACAGTGAATTCGAACTCTCCTGTGCCAGATTCCGTAGAGGTCTGAAGTAGCTCGGATCGGATGGCCGAGGAATGGTCTGGCCTTGATGGCAGAAGCATAAGAATAGCTCGGGTTGCCGAGGCATAAGGTTGGCTGAATCTGCCGAAGTATAATGTGGTCGGCCGAGTCGGACTTTTGTGAAGCATGGAGTCAAGAACTCCTTATCTTGGCTTTATGACGTCATCCTTCTTCACGCAAAAGGGCAGCCATAAATGCCTTAATGATGGAAGGAAATAAGGCATTAAATGCCTTAAAGCAAGTAATGGCCTTTATGAAGCCATAATTGCGTTGGTGCGAAGGACATAGCGCGGCCGAGGTATATTGGCCTAGGCATGTTGACCGAAGTATACTTTCTCTTTTCTTTTTATTCTATTAAATGCTGGCCAAGTCATTATGACCGTTTCTGCACCATTAAATACTCCAGCCTATTGACTTGACTACCGGATATTAATGAGGGGCTCTTAGAAGAACCACGCACATGACGTGACCTTTTTTTCCTCTTATTCTCTTTTGACGAGATGCTCGTTGCTAGAATGTTGCGCCAACAGGCCAGCTGGCAGGCAGAGCATTTGGATTGGGTGCGACCCCATCGTCAATGTGAGCGATCAATAATGCAATGATGATTTTATCCTTCATATATATATATAATTTTAAGGAATAATAAAGAAATTTTGAGGGGGTTGGATCCATCTAAGCTCGAGTTCAGTTTGAAAATTATATAAGCCTCTAAAATCATATTTTGATACGGTTCTATGAGCTGAAAAATTAAGCCTGAGCCTTGCATTTTTTTTCAGAGAAGGCTTGGGTAGGCCACGGCCCGTCCACCCATGCTGGCCCCTGCTCGCTGGGCTCGCCCAACCGGACTGACACTGTTGGGCCGAGCCCGCCTTATGCCCACCCATGCTCGCTGGACACGTCCAATCCGACCGAGACCGTTATGCTGAACCGCCAGTCGCCGACCTTGAACGGAGAAAGAATCAAATCCATCGAAAGGTCGGAGTGCCGCATTGGGCAAGATATATCGACCCTCTTTTTTATGTTTTCCTTTGCTCGGGTGAAAAACGATCCAATAACATTGGCAGGCCACACTAATCCCTCGTCCTCCATTTCTCCTCGCCCTCCACCCACCCCCCCCAAAATCCCATTTCTCCCGAGCCCTCGTTTCGGTTTGCTGCCCCCACCCCTGTGCTCCATTCGCTTCTGCTCTATCTTCCCGCTGTTGTTTTCGCCTCTCTTGTTCCAACTGAGCCGCCGGAGGGAGAGAGAGAGAGAGCGACGCCATGAGCCGCTACGATAGCCGTGCCAGCGACCCCGGATCCTATCGGCGAAGGTAATCCCTAAACCCTACCACAAACCCTAACCCTAATCGGTCGATAACAAGGGGGAAACGAGAAGAAGTTTCGAAGGGTTTTTTCCACCCCATTCATGCCTTTCTTGATATCTTCCAGTGATGCTGGATTCGGGAGCGGTTCTCAGAGCTACAACAGGGGCTACGAGGCCTCGCGCAAGAGAGAAGCGGAGGCCAGCGCCGACTTGGATGGGCTGACCCCCTTCGAGAAGAATTTCTTTGTGGAGTCCCCTTCCGTGGCGGCCATGACCGAGGCCGAGGTGGAGGCTTACCGCCGCAAGAGGGAGATCACGGTCGAGGGCCGCGACGTGCCCAAGCCCGTCAGAGAGTTCCGGGATGTCGGATTTCCAGGTAGATCTTGCTTCCCTCATATTGCTTGAAAGTGTGTGTGTGTGTGTGTGTGTGTGTGTGTAGGGTTAAAAATCAAATATTGCATAGTTTTCTTGCTCTGCAATTGTCGAGAGTATATCATTTTTGAATGTGGGTGGGAACTATGATCTTCTTCCGTGTAATCTCGATCGAGAATGAGTGCTTGGACAGGTCATGTAATAGTCGGCAGGGGCATGTGACTGAGATGCCTCCGTACATTCATATTCAAACATGAGTTATTTCTCCAATGCATGTTTTAATTAGAATACTTGCTGAAGGAGAGAGGGATTATAGATTTTTTTTTCTTTTTTTGTAAATTTAATTTTATAAATTTAGTTTTTAATGATCAAATCACTTAGGTGTATGTAGTATGTTTTATTAAAAGAACTTGATGGCCTTGTATTCATGATACTTCAAGGTGATTAAAGAGTTTAAACTTTCCTTGTCAATATATCAGATATGATTTAAGTAACACAGTATGAGGCCATAAAGTTCAAGCTCAATTTTTGAGATGCTAGCTTAGTGATCTATTTAAATTTCCCCTGACCATCCAAAAAATGTCATAAAAAAATATGGTTCAAAGCCACAATTCTGGCCATGTAAACTAGGTTGATGTGAATGTTAGGTAAACATACTATTTGAATGATGCTTAGTCCCAATATGTAAGAAACCACCAAATTAGTTTTTTCTTGGTTTTTTGAACTTACATATGTTCTGGTTCTGTTAAACAATTTAAATTTGAACTTGAGATTGCAACCTGTAGCACTTAATAAATTAGAGCAGATTAGGCTTAGGCTAATGGAATAAACTAATCCAGCAAGAACCTATCTAAGTTGTGTTCAATTATCATCAGAGCCTGTGATTGAGGGCTGAAGGGTGATGTGAAGGAGACTCTTGCAAGGAGGAAATCCATGCAGGGAAGTTAACTTCTTTAATTTTTCCTATTTCTTTCTTTCTGATTTGATTCTTTTTCTCTTATGTTTAATTAGACTATTTATGTTTTATAGATTACATGTACCTTGACATGCATACACATGCAATATATATTATATATACTTACAAAGATACATCTATGACTATCTAGCTATACTCTTCTCATGTTCAGCAGAAGGCTTGGTATATAGGGTTTACAAAGAGCGGATGGTTACAGCAATAACAAATTGACTTGGGAATTTGTCTAGCCTTTGAGGTGCAAACAAAATAGGAAACTACCATCCTACCACCCAAAAAGAACTCCTTCCATGTTGACAAAGAACATTTACTTGTAAATGGCTAGTGGTGGTACAAAACAAAACTCAATTCACTAAAGCATCAAATAACAACATGGTTTTATTAGGCCTGAGTCCAAGCTTCCTTGGCGCTCTATTTCATAGCTCGAGCCTGACTCGATGTCCAAAGTCCAATCTAATTTTGAATTAGGTCTGAAAATGATAATTAACTCACTGAGCCATCTTGTATCAAGCCAGACAAATCAAGCCAAATGATTAAGCTAGTTTTACTTGAGTTTAATAAATAAATTATTGTTAACTATTCCATCAACTTAGAAGGAGATGGATTGCAAGAGATGACCAAATACCAACATATTTTGGATATGCTTACAGTTGTTCAAGTAAATAAAACTTTTGATTATTCAGTCCTAAGGTCACTTGAAATTAAACTCCTAAACCCTTGGAGAGGATAAGAGGTGGTATCATTCAAACTAGGTTTCATTTGTTTAGAAAGAAAGAAAGAAATTTTTTTTATCATCCTTCATATACCCAAAAAAACTATATAAAAGCATAGATAATGAAGAAAAACAATACATCCCTTGAATAAATCAATGGCTCTCTTTGCAATAAAGTTTCACTTTTATTTTCTTGCACTTTTATTTTTCTCCATGATGATAGAAAAAGGTTTATGAACCAAAACTTATAAGTGCATTTCCTAGCAAACAATATTCAACCTCTAACGCAAGACACGTTGATCCAACCGTGAGCCATTCTTAATACCATAATGCTCCAAAGTCTGATGGTCTTCTAGCTCATGCTCTCCAAATTTGAGAATTTGTTGATCCTTTGGTGTTCCCTCTTGGCAGCGCAACATTTCCTTGATATGATTAATGGTAGTAGAACCCGTCACCCTAGCCTTCAGTACTGCTGCAGTCCATAAAGTAACATAAATGGTGAACTCATTTGCTTCCATAGCTCATTTGACGTACCTTCCTGCAAACTCTTTTCAATATTTTTCTCATTGTTAGACTTTGTTTTCACAACATCATTCATCTACGAAACAGTGATATTAAATATAGAATAGATGGTGCATTAGGGAATTTGTTTTCTTGTTAACATTTCTGAATTTAAATTTAAAGACATAAATTTTAATGGGAGATTTGGGCTAAGGTTTTAAAATAGTCGGGAATAAAGTTTGGAAACACAAAGCCAATCTATGTTCAGATGAATAAGCTATGAAGGACTATGTGACTAAAAAAATTAGAAAAAAATATTTTTAATAAAATTTCTATAATATAGTGATATTTAAAAATATTTTTTTTTTAAAAAAATTGCACATGATCTCTATATGGCATGCTTGGTTATCTGGAAAAAGCTTTAGAAAATCAGAGTTTTTAGGAGAAAAAAAATCAAAATTTCAAATTATTTAGATTGTGAGAAGACTATCAAAAAAAATTAATTAATTAATTTTTGAATGTCACTGATTTTATGTTTCCAAACAGTAAAGAACTTAGAATTATTTAGATTCATATGTTTCCAAACAGTAAAGAGCTTAGAATAATGACGGAGTGGCATCCTAGGGATCTTCGAGGCTTGACAATAATATATTGTGATCAAACTCAATGCCAAATGATAGAGCAATGATAGATAAGAAGAATATTTACCTCTTCTCAAGTCGATGGCGATGATGACACCAATGGAAGACGATGAGAAATGAGTTGCCTTTCCCTTTTAAAAAGAATACCAATGGCAAACTTGAATAAATAGAATACTATCCCTTGATGTGGATGTCATTGAACGAGATCTTCTTTCCTTTTTATAAATAAATGATGAGATCTTCTTTCCTTTTTACAAATGATGGTGATGATGACACCAATGGAAGACGATGAGAAATGAGTTGCCTTTCCCTTTTAAAAAGAACACAAATGGCAAACTTGAATAAATAGAATCCTATCCCTTGATGTGGATGCCATTGAACAAGATCTTCTTTCCTTTTTATAAATGACGTAGAATAGGCGATGCCAACCTGATGAACAGCGTAAATACTTGACTTTGAAGAGGGGAGCTGATAATTCGGCTTTCATGAATGATCATATATATATATATATGATCAACGGATTCGGGTAAAAAGAAGGGACCAAAAGAAAAATTGTGACAATTTGTTGTAGAATAAATTGTGACAATTGAAAGTATTACATTTTATATATAATACAATTATTATTCCATTTTTTTCATCTTGTCATATTTGTTATATATTTCCTTTTAAGATTTTTAAATAGTTTTACTGATTTTTGTATTTATTTGCCAAAATAGGTCATGGATAGGGTTTCACACCACGGACAATATTTGGCAATATCTACCTCTTGTTCAATAGGGCACAGCATCAAAAACAACCTAAATAACAACTTTGAACTTTGGATATGATCTTCAACTTGACTATCTCAATCTTCATATTTGATACTCAGGTGACCTTAAACAATTTGCTCCTAGCTGTAATCCACCACTTAAACTCAATATTTTTGATTGTGTGCACTCCACTTTTGCTGCCATAAGCTTTCATGATCAATCTCATATCTGATATATGCAAAAATATAACTACTACGAGAAAATTTCCTCATCTAGAGGTAATGGTCGGACTTACATTCCCAGATTCACATTGAATTGGGCCGTTCCAAAGACACAACAACCTTATTGCACTATATCCTTGGATATTTATGATAAAAAAAAAGAAGGGGAGGGGAGGGAGCCGAGACAGGCTCAATCACCTATTTTTTCTCTTTCTTCTCTTTCTGCAAATGTTTTCTCCTTATGCTGATGTTGCTAAGAGGAAAAGCAAACCAATATCTTCAAGCATGCATATTGAAGTTCTTTGTTGTGGTACCCTTAGACCATGACCCATCTTGACCCATTTGACCCATAACATAATCTGATTTGCAAGGATTAATTCCAACTGACCAAGACTAACCTAACTAACTCAAATCTTTACTTCTCTTGATGAAACATCTCGACATGAATAAAACAATTAACACCAAAATAACAACCAGCCATAAGATCGTTGGCCAAAGGTCCTGATTAAACTAAATCTATCTTATCTTAACCCAAAAAGAATTCTATCCCCATGACTCGAGTTGGGTTGATGTTCTGGTCCAACCCAACCTGTTTAAAGTTCGGGTGAAAAAATTTGATCCATGCCCAACCAAATTAAAAAAATCATTGACCCATAACCAGCCCTAGGATCAGGTTGGGTTGGGTTTTCTGGTTGGGTCAGTTTTTGTCACCCCTATATACCATGAACACCCATGTATTGATTCCCTCATTGATACACCTCAGTATGCTTTGCAATACAAACCATGGTGCACCTTCATATGGGGCATAACATGCATAGTACATTCTATTATTCAAACCTTGATTACTGCTTAAACAATACTATCACTTATGTACCATTAGGTAAAATTGCTACAATTTTCAACTAGTTTAGCTAATAGATGCTTATGTACCATTAGGTAAAACTGCTACAATTTTCATCTAGTTCAGCTAATAGATGCTTAGTTTTTATAGCTATCTAAACTTTCTAAAGTTAGTTATTTGAGGAACTTAACAATACATTTCCAACAATTTAATTTTATTATTTTTAACTAATTTTAGACCTAACAAAGGCCAAAACAAAGGAACGCAATCAAAGAATCACAGTTTGTTTTTAACTTTTGAAAGGTTTTGTTTTCAAGAGAGTCAAGCTTTGAAATCTTTCAAAGACTTGTATAAAGTTTCAAGAGCAAATATATTTTTGTTATGGTTTGGGGTTGATGGAGACTTGGAACTCATCCACTTTAAGGCTAGAGTGGAACAAGGCCCTTTTAATCCACTTACTCACTTTAATCCATCAAACACTTGTTAACAACCAATTTTACCCAAGTGTGAAATGTGCATCTTAAAAAGAAGGTAGAGCTACCTTTTCCATTCAACCCAAAGTTAATTACTCCACCCGAAAGTGGGTCAAAAGTAAGTCAACTCCAAGATAGCTTACCCACAGCCAAACAAGGCCTTGAAGTTATTAGGATTGTGACAAATAGTAACTTAGCTATGTTGAGTATAGGCTTCTAGGTAGACACCAAGCTTAAAATTTGAGGCTCCAAACAATTAAATAAGGACTTTGTTCCTTTTTATGGTAGGGTTCACACCTTTTTCCTTTTATTTCTCTCCTTCTTGAATCCTTTGCCCCCCATCCACACCCCCCCCCCCCAAAAAAAAAAAAAAAAAACTTTTACTTTGCCTTCATTTTTTCTTCGTTCCTTTTATACCACTGATACATTGTTGTATCGGTCGCATTTGGCATGGGTGCACCATGGTATGCCTTCACTATCCATTCATGGTCTATTGATATATGTTGATACAACATGTTGTAAGATGATATGGCACCCAATATAAGGCAGTACATACCATGACATGGGGCAATCTGCACCGTGGTTTCCCTTGCTTTACGATTCCTAATACCATAACCATATAGGTGGACCAAATTTGAAGTTCTCACCGAAACCAATGCATTTCAGCTGAAATAAATTGGTTTCAGCCTGAAATAGTTCAAAACTGATCCTTTTTTTTAAATTTATTTTCAGCCAGTTTAGCAGTTTTGACCCCACTTACCTCCTTTTGAAACTCAAATAGCAGGTGATCGAATAGACATTGTCCATCCCTTTCCCACAATGAACATAGGTTGCTCGATGCTCTTACTTGCAATTCCTCTTGCCATGGGTGATCCAAAGGAGTAATTAGACAATTTTGATGGAATTGATATGATGGTGATGATGGCGGCAACCATCATTATTTGTGTGACCCATCTCACAAAAGGATGCAATATTGAATAGAAATGTTTGCTAATTTATACTCTTCTATGCTTGTCTTATTATTTTATTCTAAATTAATTATGATTTAATATTGATCCTTAACATATTGATACATTCCGATAATATATTTAACATATTTAGCTTCAATAGTCAATAAAATTTACTTTCAACTTTAAACTACCCAAAATACATAAATTATGATCCTACATTATTCAAGATGTATTAAAATGATGCGAAGCAACTTGCCTTGATTTCTTTAATGTTTCTCTTAATATTTCTATTTTTTGGATTATACTCTTGCTTTTTCTTTTGGTTATTCCAAACTAAAATCTAGAGCAAATCCACCTAAATCAAAACTTTACAAATTGAGTTTTAAAATATTATCCAAAAACCAGATAACCTGACCCAATTATGTTGCGTGGATTCAAATTAATTTTCTGATAGCCTAACAAGATCAAAGTCAAATTCTATAAGGTTCAATTTTTTATTGGATCAAACTCGGATGTAAGTATGTTCAAACCTGAAAACCCAATAACCCATATATATATATATATATA